>CM062824.1:12523136-12695724 GCA_031772345.1 Himalopsyche anomala
AACTAGCTGGCCCGACGAACTTCGTACCGCCTCAGAATCAATAAATAATGTGTTAATTTATTGGATGAGTTAAATTCAGTTTGAATGAATACTCAAAATGAATTAAGTTCAATAAATGTGCAAAATTAAAAATGAAAAGTATTTTAATTACATTGAAATGATGTTATTCACGTGGCACAGTCGATAGATTTAAAGGAATGCAGTGGACCAACGATTTGATTTTGAATTGTGAAGTTGAAATGATCCACATCTTTGTTATTTGCTGCAAGAATTGCTCGTTCACTCAACCAATTATGATGTTTGTGATTAGCAATGATGAGACGAAATTTCAAAAATTCGGCAAAAACGAAATCAATCCTTTCGATTCGTCGACAGGAACACGGCCGTTACAGATAGTCAGCAAATGCTTGGAGAAATCTGCGGCAGATGGTCGTTTAGAAATGCGACTCGCATGTTTGTCGTTAGCTGAAGTTTCTTAACATAGCGCCACAGAGTCGATGTTTTAAGTCAAGCGTTTATTTCATCGGCAGCGGTCGATCTTGGAATAACTGGTAGTGTTTGGCGAAAATCGCCAGATAGTAGAATCATTGCGCCTCCAAAACATTTGAGTCATTGCGCTGATCTTTCATAGTTCGGTTGAGTGCTTCCAATGCGGAGGAAAAATAAGCCACCATTTCCCTCATCAATTGCCTTCATTAAAGTATCGTACACTTTCTGTTGGGGGTTCAACAGTGGTACATTCGTTCGAAGTGATTGGTTCAATGCATCTCGATCATATTCACGTTTACGTTCCGATTCTCGATTGAAAGCGTCGTTCATTCCTCGATCTGGCGACGCATCATGCAGCGCATGAGGTAACACATATCTTCGATCAAAAGCAACGCCTGGTTATGTATCTCCTCATTCACCTCGAGATCGGGATTCCCTGAACTGACGCAAATTCGGTGTAAAGTGTCTTCGGACATGTCATCCTTGTACTTTTTCCACAATTCACGTGGATTCGATGGGAAGCGTGTCAAAAAAATGATAGCAAATAATGTGCGTATCTGACTTGGAGACGCAGAAACAATTGCTTCAGCGATTGTCATGTCCCAATGAGTTTAGTTTTCAAGCAAATTGAGCTATTGACATGCGGCACGAAATGTTTGGAATACGACGCCATTGACAGTTCGAAATGATTCGAAATGTCGACCCGAAGGGAATTATTGTTTTTTTTTCAGATTTTTCATGTTCACAGAACTGAAAGACTCTTAGAAAACCATTCCGAGCACTCTTACTGATTGGTTTAGAAATACTTGGCATAGCTAATACCTCTTTATTTCACTGTATTTTAAATAATAAAATTACATCTTCACAATGTTGACAAACGACTACTTTTGTTTGACAGTAACTGTCAAACAAAGACTATTAAATTTAGGTAGGATAAATTTGTTCTCTATGCATGTCACCAACATAATGACAGGGATCTTTTCAAAATTATTCAAATAATACTTTTTTATAATTTTACGAAAGTTCATTCTAAATTTTCATATTTTTTATATTACCAAATGATATAAATTCTCATTATAACAAAGAACGCAACATTTTCTAAATCTTCAATATTATATTTATGAGATTATCTTTCATTAGAAAAAAAAAAATTATTTTTTTGTTTAATGTTCCACACATACCAACAGTTATACATTCAATCCTGTTTTTATGCGGTAGATGCGTTCCACGAAATATCGCAACAAAAAAAATCGCATAAAAAAACTTGACTTCCATACAAAAATTGGGGTGCGTTACTTAAATTGTAAAATCCGCATAACTTTGAAACAGCGAGTTAAAATATACACTAAATCGCAAAGTATATGAAAATAAGGGGAAAACCACGGCGTAAAAATATTAAAAAATAATCACTGTATGAAAATTCTATGTGTGTTTTAAAGCATGTGGTTCTAAATCACTCTTTTTCGGAAGAAATAGTATGCGCATCGATTTCATAAAACTATGGTTTTTTTCTAACAATGAAATTAGTGATCAGAGTTTGTTCAGATTTTCTTTTTCGATAATTAATTGGTTATGCAGTTTGTTACACCCATATATATATATTTTAAAGTTATCGTTGAAACTTGAATGCGCGATCAGAATTTGAATCATTTAGAAAGAAATGATCTTCTAATTTACTGAAAAGTTGGATACCTTCTTCAATTATTTTTGCAGTGAAGAAACTGGAATTTCTTTCAGTTTGTCATTGTTTTCTGGTTTTTTGTCAATAATTAAATTTAAATTATGAACATCTTCGTCACTTATAGCTTTATCTGTAAGTAATTCGTCGATATAATTTTCGCTAAAGGTATCAAACCTTTCTTCGCCAAGTTATATCGTAAAATATGGTACATCTAAAAAAATGCATTTCTAAAAAACCGCATTACTTCGAAATCGCATAAAAAACCACATAAAAACAGGATTGACTGTATATGGGGATCAAAAATAAAATAATGATTTGATAGTATTCTATAACAATATAATATACATGAAAAGTATACTGATTTTTTTTTACATACCTTCTGATTTTATGTACTTTCATTCGTCTTTTCACATTTCAGTAAATATTTTAGCGACGGTGATGAACATGAGACATAAATTCCTAAAAGTTTTTTTTTTAAATGGATATTGAAGATTTAGTTTCGATTTAGTTTAAAGTTGGCATTCCTAACTTGATTAACAAAATGCCTCACATGAGGTAACACATGTCTTCGATCTAAATCAAAGCCTGGTTATTTATCTCTTCATTCACCTCGAGATCGGGATTCCTTGAACTGACACGAATTCGATGTAAAATGACTTCCGACATGTCATCCTTGAACTTGTTCCACAGCTCACATGGGTTCGATGTGAAGCATGTCAAAATAATGATAGAAAATAATGTGCGTATCTGACATGGAGATTCAGAAACAATTTCTTCAGTGATTGGCATGTCCCAATAAGTATAATTTTCAAGCAAATTGAGCTCTTGACATGCAAGTAGAAACATTCGTCATTTTTCGGATGAACTGTGTAAATGCGACCAAGAGCATTCGGGTGATCAGAAACCGCATCGCTTTGCTTTTGACGTTAAAATTTCTTCGATATAGCGTTCCAAGTGTAATAAAGTGTCATCTCAGAGCAAAGCAACGTTTGTGCAAAATATTGTTGTCAAAAATTTATCATACCTAATTATAAACATAACCTTATTTCAATATTATCCGATTTTCTTTCGTTTTCATTTCATATCATCGATTTCTTTTATTCTAATCCATATTCTAAATTTAAAATTATTTATAAGCCAATCGTATGCAAAAGAAGCAAAAACAAACAAATATAGAAAACAGTGCGATCTGGTGGATTTTTCTGAAACCAGCTTACGACATTTTAGCATTTGTTGCTGTTCGTCATTCAAAAATCTTATTCTGTATGAAGATATTAATTTTCTTTATAATTTCTTTTCCGTGATATTTTTACGATGTTTTAATGCTTATTCTGCTATTCTAGGTAAATAAGAATTTTATAAATCAAATATCATTGAAATCCTTGGAGTAATTCTCGAGATATACGTGGTGTAAATAACCCGACTTTGTTTTATATATATAATATAATATATAAAAACTATTGATTAAGAAAATTTGAAGTGTTTCTAAGAAACTAAGCGATCTTTTACAAGTACAAGAACATGATGTTATCTTTTCTGTGGACTTACATCGACCTTATTTGCATTTTTATGTCCCAAAGATAGTGACTCATTGTTCAGTGAATTGTTTTTCCCTCTATGACCGGGGGTGATACGCTAGCCGCCATATTTATGGTTTCTAAACCATGGAAAAGTCAATTTATATCTTGTCGCGAAACAGAGTGCATTGTACTCGACATCCAGATACAGAGTTTGCGATAAAAGAAATCTTTACAAAGAAAAAAATGCACTTAATTTTTGCATCTTCAATAAAATTATTCAGAATTGGAATCTTTCTGCATACTTAGTAATCACAAATCCAATTAATTCGTGAAATCAATTGTAAACATTTTAATTGCAAATAAATGATTATTAATACAGTTGTTTATTTAAATAATTAGACATTTTTCGTGACTATTTCCACATCCAATATAGAGGGCAACGCATGCTAGTGTTATTCATTTACTCATCTTTCTTTCGGAGAAGGATTATTTCTTCTTTAAAAATGGAAAATATTTTAAATTATGAGATCATTTGAAAATTTAACAAAACCGTGCCATAGGTTTGCTTTTCAGAATAAATTATAATGTGGTAATAAAGAGCCAATTTGTAAATATTAAATGTCATCAAAAAAAATTATTTCCGGGAATCCATACAGCATCTTCAGTAAACTAATGTCGTTAGTCAATATTTATCATTTTGCAGGAGAGCTAAAGTTATTCAAACTTATTTTTTTTTCATAAATAAAAAAGTAGTCTGAATGCATACATGATTGTTTGGTTTTATATTACGTTGGCACGAACTCATAACAATATACTCTTTTTTTCTTATTTACAATAAATAAAAACCGATTTCACGTTTTTTTTAAATGCTGACAAATATCACTATTTGAGATAAAGCTAGGAACTTATTTTATACATGTAAATAAGGCAGTTAAATAAATAACAAATCAAACCTAGTTTATTAATTTAAAATGTCAATTTTTTAATAACAAAACTTATTGTTTGATTATATTTTATGGATAATGCCGTAGTGGTCACCAAACTACGGCCCTCCAAAGACTTCAAAATCTCGCCACTGATTTTTAGTATTTAAATAACAGGTTCTATCAGGAATATTTTTCGTTCGAGTTTTAGGAAAAATCATCCGGCCCGTTTCTCAAAAAGTTTGGTGACCCCTGGATTATGGTATTGTAATTCTTCCAGTACATTCATTGCTTTTCTCAAGTTATAAACATTACTAATCGGACTTTTAACCTTATTTTATTAAATTTACTAAGTAGCTTACACTTTTTAAAAATGGTAGATACGTAGCAAGCAAGTTAATCCATATATATTGTTCAATCATATATTTATACGGATTATGGCTTAGAATTGCGTTTTTTTTAATATACCACGATAAAAAACTGTTTATCATTTCCATAATCAGAATTTTATCTCTGTTTTTGTAAGCTAGTTTATGAATTTGATTATTGATCAGTATTTTTCCTGCAGATAAAGAACTAGATCTTATCATATTCTAATTTTACATCATTATTTTGTTGATAAATGCTTGGATAGCGAGTTTTATCGTCGGAATTAACGTAATTTTATACAGATTCTAACTGAGATTACTCCATGTTAATACAATGCTGTTTGAATGCCAAGGGTCACCTTGAGGATTTAATTACATGATGATGCGGATGATGAATGCTGGCTGATATAATGAATTTATTGTAAATAAATATCTTCTTAGAAATATTTAAACTAATTTTAATTTATTGAAAATATTTACAGACAATTTTTTGCCGTGGAAGTAATGAATTAACAATTTCGATGTACTACAACGACTGCTTTTAGAAAATTAATTTTCGATACAAAGTTAAAAATGATAACTGTGTTATTTGAGGTGCTCACTGTCTATTGACATGGAAATGTATTATATTAATATTAAAATAATAAAACACTCATTTGTACTTATTCCACTTTTATTTTTTATGATCAGGACCGGTTTCGCTCATGACGATCAGTTGATAACGCTCATCATGATTATCATATAAAATAAAACTGGAATAACTGTTTGAACAAATGAGTGTTTTATTTTTGAATATAAACTTTTGTTATTATCTTTTAAAAGTATCCTCAGACTTAACGGATGCTATTTTTTTTTGTCTACGATAATTTGCGATTTTCTTGTCTCGTAGCCGAGTAGATCTCGAGCACTCGACGCATGCGGTTGCCGGTTCATTAGCTTAATTACGTATGGATTATATGTCAAAAGCATTGATTAATACGTCGGTGTTGTTTATCTTGTTGATATGCTTAAAAAAGACCATATGCTTCAAACTGAGAGTAGAAATGGTAAAAAGATATAAAAAAACCTTGTCAAACTGAATTAACGCTGTCAATTATCTCTCATGAGAAAGTGACCATTTCACGAAACTTTACTTAAAAGCTATTTGACCTCTTAGAAACAAAACAGTCGACTGGAAAAAATGAAAGAGATAACTAATTCAGAAATTTGAATCGTTTTTGATAAAAAGTATTTATTATTTATTTCTATATCGACTGTGGAAAAGAGGAATGACGTAACCCACACACAAAAACGTATTTTGATGATTTTGTGACATATGCAAATTATGAATTATACACAACCTTAAAGTGCACGGACACTTCTAAACTGGTGTTTAATTGACATAATCTAATAGTAATTCAAGAATTTGTCTAGGAAAAACTTTTATTTTAGTGTTTTTTCTTGGTTTTAATTTTTAACAAGGTCATCTTTTTCAAACTTAAAAGCTAAATTTATATACTAATTTGGCACTTGCAGCTTGCATCATTTTGATAGAATGTGTATCAAGTTTGATACATTGTGATTCTCGAAATGAAGCTGTTTTGAAAAAACTGTAGGTTACGTCCTTTTTCCTTTCCACAGTCGATATGACAACCGAATTAACCCGTAAACCTAAACGTGGATGTAAATATTTAATTCGATTTAAAAATCATGTAAATCGATGCAAATGATATACCTACATATATTATATGGGTTAATAAACTCGAAGAAGAGAGTTTAAGACTTAAAAATAATGTTTAAAAGTCAATTTTCAAAAACTGGCTATTACAAGATGATCATAATGAATTCACCTGTCCAATAAAACAATTTCCTAACTATGTTAATGCATCAATAACCGTATAAACACACATTCGTGTAGTTTTTTAAAGAAAGACCGTCGAATAGAACATTATACGGGCGTACGCAAGGAAATTGACATGATTACAGAATTTAAAATACTCGAATTGAATATTTATTTATCGGGCGATCTGATTGGTCGATAACACGGGTTTTTCTCATTTCGAAAGTCGATGGCCCATTCAACACCGTCGATTCGTGCAATTAAGATAATTATTATTCCCCTCCGGGACGTGCGACTGGATTTTATTTCAACATTATGTCTTTAATGTCCCCAAAAGGCTCACTTACACGCGTATTAACATAGACAAATATCTTCGGATTTTGGAAACTTTTTATCGATAGCTAACATGCATACATTGGGTAAATTTTTCACACTTATCTATGTCAATCAATGATACTTACTTCGTTACGTTATTTCTTTACGACAATTTTATAAAGAATACGATGTAATATCGTTGAAGAGTCGGTTAGGATAATTAGCCGGTTATATGATCGACAAATCATTGAAAGAGAGAAATGTGTGTTGTAATAAATATCATCATAATTATCCCAGTATATTGATAGAATTGACATTTTATAGCTAAAACAATATATAAGGATTAAGTTACAATTAATATGAACTATAAGCCAACGTAAAGTCTAAATAGCTACCAATTATGTTTTATAATTCTTGTTGATTTAACACTTCCTCTACGGTAATAAAAAATACTTCCGATATGCCGTAACACGCCATCCTAAAAAATCACGTTCCCTGCCATGATGGCATCTCAGTTTCACTGTTTATTGACAGTATTTAAACCTAAGTTAGCAGTTAAAAAATAATATTAAAAATGTATATATGCTAGAATACCTAAAATGATAAATACTTATTGACAGTATTAAGAGAAATATTGAATGACTTAATGGCTCAACTATTTACGATTGCATCATGGGCATAAAAGTGTTGAAGAATCAAATGAAAAAACATGTTTTAATACTTACCGCTCTTTGATGGACGGTGAAAACCCAGGACGTATATTAAAAAAAAAAACATGTTTTATATATGATTCCTAAAGGGCCAGCAGCATATCAGAAGTATTTTTTAGCACCGTAGAGAAAATGTTAAGCGCTTCAATATCTTTATCTTCATATTCCAGTGCATGAATCCCCCTGAAAGGGCTAAGTCTCCAACCTTTTCGAGAGGGCCAGCGAAAATATTATTTATTTTAACGAAGTGTTTTTGTTGTATATATTTAATAGGTTATATAATTCATTGTTATTTCAATAACAGTTCGTAATGACAGGTTATCGATATAAAAGAATGCACGTGAGAAATTGTATAATTCCGTAAAAAATAAAAAGGCAACTAACAGCATGTTTCTGCCAGTAATAAATTATAACAAGGTTCAAATAACACTTTATGTTTCGTCTTTAATATCCAGTTAACTGTGATTTTACTTACGTCAACGGTATTAAAACCAATTCACATTATTTTACGAGTCGTATTCGTTTGCAATAAATGTAAAGCAGCATTTGTGCAGTTTTTATTGTGTCTTAGTTCTAACCGGATAAGATTTATTGGGTAATGAATGTTTTCGTAGAGTTAACAAAAGTGCTCTTACGTTCAAAAATGGATTCCATTACACACTATCGTTAAATGATTTCAAATGATTACCCATACACCTAGTTACAGTCGTCTGTCCTGAAGGCCAAGGGTGCCCGAATTTTTTGACCAACGGGCCACATTGAAATTTTTTCAAAAGCTGGTGGGCCAAGAGTCGATTCTCAAAAAGTATTTACATAAATAAAAGTTATAAAAAACTGTTTCTTTAATTGTGCATATTTACATAGTTGCTGTAATATATTGTGTACTTATATGAGCGAGCTTTAAAGCAATTTTAAAGGTAGATTTTCTGATTTTGATGATATAGCAAGCGATATTAATTTTTTAACTTTGAAATCGAAAATTTGTCACCAGAAATTCAAATGGAAGTAATTATTCTTCAATGTAATGATTTTCTTAAAAACAAATATAAAAAATACCATTATTGAATGTTTATAAAAGTCTTCCACGAACAGAATTTGAAAATTTGCAAAGATTTGTTCAAGGGCTATTTTCTGTATTTGGAAGTACGTAATACATGTGAAAAAACTTTGGCGTTTTAATGTCGCATTTTTTTTTGCCAAAAAACGGGTTTTGAAAACCGACAAGACCTATTTGATATAATAGATCGATTGTCGTTTAGTTGTCTTTTCAATTTTCCACTCCTGTCAACGACTAGAAAACGCGACAACCATTCTGTAGTCTACTGTTGTAAAGTGAAACCAAAATCCATCGTTCTCGCATACGTCGTTATACCACAATTATTATAATAAATATTTTTTTTTTTTTTTAGTTTAGATCAGGGGTGGGGAACCTTTTCTTCTCTAAAGGCTGCAATCATTTTTCTGATTCGACATGAAGGTAGCAGTAAACATTGACTAGGGAATTTTTGGCCGGAAAATAATTCATGCCAGTTTCTAAAGCCCAGAAATTTGCGGATTACCCAAAATTATCAGCGTGAGACATTTTTGTTAGGTCTTTCAAGGATTTTGACAACGAAAATCCCAAGAATTTACAGAATTAGAGAATTGACCTGAAGGCCGCACCAGAGTAGCCAAAAGGCCACAGGTTCCCCACGCCTGGTTTAAAGACTTACTCGCAAACATCGTTTTCCCGCGATGGTTGAATCGGGGTTTCACTGTGTTTACAATCTGACCTAAACCAACCAACCGGCCATACTCAAAAGAGCTTAGTCATTAAATTGCTATTCCCAGTCGTGAAAATATTCATGGTTAAATGTCTTTACTGTCAATCGATTATCATTAATGACACAAAAAGAATGGAATGTCGTTAATTTTATTCGATATGTTGTATAGCTTTATTCGTAGCATTCCACACTGTACTTCTATCCCAATAAATCACAAATAAGATCAGGTTTTTGCTTGTTTGCTCAATTCCCGTAATCTTTAATACGTTGAAAATTTTTATACCTACATCGTATCGTTTGATCGGTAGTATAGCGTTCGTTTATTAAAAATTAATTGGTAGTTACCACGAAAATGTTGATCCATTAATCAGCATACTGCTATCGAAACGTGAACAATAAATCAATTTGTATCATGGTAATATTATTTATTGATTATAACTATTATTATTATTTGTATTATATCCATCGAGATATTAATATGTAATTATTTTTATCGTCACTCTATGATTAAAATACTAATATTGCAACAAATTAAACGTTTGAACTAATCCATGTAACTTATTCAGCAAAGAGGATAGTTGGGTGCGTTGGACTAGTTTTATAATTAATGTACGATGTCAATTTCATTAAAGAACTTTCGTATACATAGTTAGAAAAAAATATTTTTGAGTAAAATTTAAATACCAACCGCTGTAGCTGGGTGGTTAAATTATACACTATTGATTTTTAAACCTATCATTATAGCCGCCTGTGTGGCCGAGTGGTCAACGTCGTTGGCTACCGCTACGGATGTCACGGGTTCGAATCCCAGTTCGAGCAGTTTTATAAATTGATTTTTCAATCGATTTATGAATTTATGTTCAAAGGCATGTATGTGATGTCTTGAATTTCCCCCTCCCACCCATCCTATCCTATAAACGGGGTGTATTGAGAGCGATTAGCTAACCACTAGTCCTGTCTTGAGCCCTTTCATTCTATTCGTACTCTCTTTGGAAAAAAAGTGGTTGAGCAATTGAGTAACAAGCAGTTCTCGTAGAAGCACTTCTGTTGAGATAAACTAGGAGTCTATATGCTCCACATTGGGAGTGAAAAAAAAGCAACAGTTTTCGGACTGTTTTTTTTCTATTATCCTGCATTAAATAGGTGTCAAAACCAAAAAATACGATATTGTAAAAACAAATGGAACGATTTAAAAAAATAAAGTACTCATTTTTACTAATTTCACTTTTATTTTATATGATCAGGACCGGTTTCGCTCATAATGAAAATTATCAACTGATAATCGTCATGAACTAAACTGGTTCTGCTTTATTTTTTAAATATTATACTTTTCCATCAAGTATTGACATTGAAAACTTGAGCAGTGATTAATGCGATGAATATTTCTACCTTTGTGTAACTTTGCGTAAATAAATTTACAAACTATTGGTTTTAATTTTATCGAGTATAAGTGTATAAAAAAAACTTTACTATTTACTCAAGATGATAATTTACTGACTATCCCATCTAAAATATGTTACTGCAGTGAACATGTTCCATATCGTTAGCAGCCAATTTTCGAACGATTACAGTTTATATTTGACGTTTGCGCATAAAAGCAGACGATGCGTACGAAATTTGAACGATTCGAATCTCAATAATAAATTGTCAATTGCGTTCCATTTTTGAACAATTGACAAAGTAATTGTAGAATTGAACTTAATTTCCATTTTCAAACAATGATAATATTAATAATACGAAACATTTCGTGAGTCGTATAGTTCTTATCGATCAGTCGAAACATGATTTATTGGCGACTTATCTGCTTGCCCATCTTGATGTCGTACCTCATATAAGCGGGCTATCGCGCGGAAAATCAATATAGTCGCTACATAATTATGTTTAGATATGCGCTATCTGGTCACATCGACAATACTCGCTATGTGTATGAACAATTTATTGAAGATTTTACGAATTCTGTTTGCCGCTTTATCTGCTAGAATCGCGGCGTACGTACATGCATGCTTCAATGCAGATGTGGTGAACGTTTTGAGATAAGCCATTTCAAGGATTCAACGTAAATTTATCCGTGATGTATTCATGTAATATATATAAATAAAATGTTTTTTAAGTTGCTCTTTTGGATTACGACGTTATAAGAATATATTATATGGGTACTCGAGAAGTGTAGTGAGCCAACTAGTAAAATGGTAAAAATAAATTCTTGAACTTTAAGGTACAATCACGTCTTTATTTAGTGTTTTGGTGGAGTGCATATTTTTGACACTATTGCAGTGTGTATTGACTGAGGTTACTTCACTTTTACGATACTTTAAGACGTGTAGAATATAACAACGTTTCTAACATTTTTTCTGAAAAAAACCACTTGGCTCACTTCACCTCTAATGGGCCAATATAATTTGACACAATTAATATCTTTTTATATGGAAAAACTATGTAATGTTCACGAATGTGTTTAACCCTTCCTTTACTATGCAAAAAAAAAACACAAGCTCCTGAGCTGTGTATCCGTTACACACGTAGTACTGCTGTAGTAGTATTATATAATTGTAATGATTCACTCCCGTTTGTGTAAATAAAAATATGCAATCCAGTAAAACACCAAACTAAGTCGTGATTTTATTTAAAAGTCCAATATTTTTTTTTTACCATTTTACTACTTGGTTCACTTCACCTCTTGAGTGCTTATATTATTGTTTGATATTAACTCCCTACGTACGTTCAGTATAAATGAAAAAACCCTAATATCTATTGTGTAACGTATAAGTTATGAATTAAAATCAATGTTTGGCTTATTCGTAAATAAACTTACTCTAGTTTGCCTGACGATGCTTTTCAATGAAGCGAAGCACGTGTGACAATTTGTTACACAAACTGTGGAATAACTTTGACTTTAACGACAGACTTATAAGTCGATTTAAAACTGATTCCTAAATAACAAGTTATTTAAAAAATAATAATAATACATCAACTGAACGAAGCCGAAACTGTTCCATGAACGAAAACACATATACAATTTACATTATAGACGTACAGACTAGGGTATCCAATCCCGAGACTGGGATTAGCTCACAGAGAAACTTGAAATCCTCAATTCCCTATACTTTTCCCCCCGGATTATCTCCAAACCTCGGAATTTAAAACCCTCCATTTGCTATACCTTTTCCAAAGCTTATATCCAAAATTCGATTTTTTTCAAAATCCTATCAATTTTCGGGATTTGCACAAGAAATCCAGAAACAATACAGAAATTTCGGGATTACGGGATTCCGGATTCTGGGATTGGATGCCATAGTACAGACACTTCCTTTTATAATGTTTTTATACCAGAAATTAACATTTAAAAACAGTAAATATTATTTATTGTTAAGAATGAATATTTTTTTCTATTATACAAAATTAATAAATCTTGCAAACGAAACAAATTTACCCATCCAGTGTTTGTATTCAAAATCGCAGGCCAACAGTTTGCCGCGAATGAGCCAGTATGTACATTTACATTTATGCGCTGAAGATAATCAGAATTTAAATTAGAATGTTGAGTTTTATTGTCGGGACACAAATAAACCTCAATGCGGGATTTTTATCATTTTTATTCGTGCAACATTATCTTCCGTTATAAAACTTATTGTACCTTGATACTTCGGATCTTTCATTCTTATCCGTGATCGTTAAATATTATGATTATGTTTGACATGGCATCAAACAATTTCTCAATATTATATTGTATTATACATCAACTGATTGTAATCGATCAATGATTTAGTAAAAGGTATAAGGTTTTGCACCGCTGATGTTTTAAGGTTCATGACTCTTTAGCTATATTTACAACATACAAGTTTTCAGTGCAGTGAATAAACTTAATTACTATATAATAAGATTTAATTACAGATTGTTTGTATTAAAAAGACACAATTCCTTTGTACTATTTCCAATTTTTAAATAAAAGTGGAAGTAGTTCAAAGGAATATTGTGGTTTTTTAATATTATGCGATTCTACCGTTGACAGTGAACACCCTAAAAGTGACAAATCGTTGAAGTAGTTATATATAATAATTAATAAGGTCAAAGGTTTCCAATCAGTGGGGAATTCTTTGGTTATTCTTTTTTTTCTAAGGTTCTCTAAAAGTATCATTTCAAATACAACATGAAATATCCATTAATAAATTTTTCATAAAATCAAATAATATGCACATGGATGACATTTTTGGTGTAAGAATTGTAACATTGTAATTTTCTCGTTACTTAATTATTTAATGGTTAACCTCGCAGTCCATTTAAATTTTCTGTTGAAAAAGTTCATAATTGTTAGCAAAAAACCCAAATAGTAAGAAATCATTTACAGAATTTTAGCCCAATTTGTGCGCTTCTTACTCAAAAGTGGTAGTAAGCTATTCGTATATTACTTCCATTCGTGTCAACATATATTTGCAAGTCAGTTGCAAAATAAATCAAAGCAACAAAATATACGGCTGACATACAACAAAATAAATGATATGTGCAATGCCCTTTCAAGCATTCTTCGTATCCGAGTATTGACAAAAAACAACCACAGGTTTCTCATTTTACTTTTCATCGTATAAAATAAACTTGAATACATTTATTGTATTATGTAAAACAGGGTTTCTCAACGGTGGGGCATGTGGCCCCCCAGGGGGGCACAGGGTGTTCTAAGGGGGCCACAGAGATTTATTTTTGTTTTGGGGAGCCACAACACAATTTAAGGGGGCCACGTGTATTGATAAAACGATACAAGGAAGAGCATAATGGCGGACGTCACGCAGCTATTTTTTGTAAATCCGTAAATAAAATAAATTACTGGCATTCTAGATTTGAAAATTTCGGAAGAGCTATAAAAAAAGATGGGTTTTTGAAATTATAATTTTCATGTGAAGACAAAACAATGGTATGGGGGCCACAGAAAAATAAAGACACTCAAAAAGGGCCACGCTCAACACAACATATTAGCATATTATTTCGAATAAGTATTCAATATTACACATTTTGAGTTAGACGCATCCCTAAATAATTGTGTATTTCGAAATTCTCCAAGAATCTCAAACGATTTTATGGTGAATGATCAATCCCGAGACTACGGGATCGAAAAAGTGTGCATCCCAAAATCCAGGAATCACAAAAAGGGTCCGAAGTTGGATGCCCTAGTAGGAGGGAATACTTTTCTTAAAAATGATGAAAGGGGGGAATGGTGAGAATAATGTTAGAAACCCTTGAATTAGATATATACAAGTATGGAAATCTGTCTAAATTTGATGACACCAGGTTTTACGTTTCAAAAGTTTTTGAAAGAAAAACAGACACAAATGTTGTTCATGTTAAAGTCATGAAGATTAACTTCTTGGTGTTGATAAGAATACAGAAGCTGAAGAAGACAGAGTTACAGTTATCCGTCACCAATGTTTGGCATGTCGAATTTTTATAGGCGTGGGTTGAACACGCGATCTAGTGATACACATCTTTATTTTATTGGATAATTATATGGGCACGTCGACGGGTTTCCTCTAGTTGTCTTCTACTTGCCTCTCCACTTAAAAAAATATTAACATAGTGAAACTTTGATTTGCGATTGTAGTGTTTATCAATTGAGCGTGATATTGATTTCATGTGTAGTCAATACACAATGGAACATGGCACTATTTAAGATTATAAATCTTTCAAAGTTTTACCCACGGATTAAATTCGGTATTACAAAGTAGTCAGTAACACCAGAAAAATGATTTATATTTATTTGATAACTTTGATATTGACAAAATATTGCAAGGTTTATGAACGAACTAAAATTTGATTATATTTCATAAATTAAGTATCAATCGATGTTCTGTATAATAGTAGTTCTCATGTAAGTGAAACTTGTGTGACATTTAGTAAAACGACAAATGGAATAACAAAGTTATCAAATACAATTTAATATATATTTTTATGTTGATTGCTTAGTGCCGAATCCGTCGAAAATATAAAAAAATAGAAATTCTTATTTTGTTTTGTAGCCGTTATTTTTTTTATAAATTTCATAATTACAGTGCACGAAACGCTGCATTTATACACCCAAACTGATAATTAGTCTCACATGCACTATCTGTGCTTCCTTATCACTTTTTGGACAGATTCCACTATCACTGCTCGGAATGTATCACTTTTCAGTTTTCTAACAATTAATACGTGGAGAGCGACCCACTGCTATCAGTGAATAATGGTCCCCCCGATGTGATGTGATAAGAGAGCTTGCGCGTCTTCATACACCCTCCGTGATGGATGCGGTGACCACGGATTCCGTAATGAGCCGGACAGGTAAATGGGTACCTTTCCAGATGTTATCGGTCGGATAAAAACGTGAAAAAGGTCGCGACGCGATCGTTTATGAAGCCTATGATGGTCTCGTTAATGGCCTTTAACGTATTTTTATGAAATATATGTATAATACGTACGTATAATTAATTATGTCTCTGTGGAAGAGAATTATATTTCCTGTGTTATTTAGATTTCTCAATTACATTTAAAATATCCAAGTATTTTTAAAGGATGATATTTCTAATAAATAAAAATCACTAAGAACTTAAGCGGAACGATTTGAATCATTTTAAATGTGTAAGTTTTTCCATTAATAGTTATAATATTTTTGTCACGTAATATTGTAACTTAAATAAACTTAGAATGGGAGTTGACATTTTGCAAGGCCTGATTGATGGATTCATAATTCAGAATGACTGTTGAAGGCTTATTCAAAGTAACCTCATTATTATGAAGCCATTCCATTGTACTAGTATTAAATTATACATTTAAACATGTATTACCCTACATTCCTGTAGGTATTTCACCACAGGTGCGTACCGAATACCATTACAGCCAAGATTGCATGCGTTAGAGAGAGAAATGATAATGATCGTTAAGTAAGGGGCTTATTAAAATTCAATTTGCAGGAAAGAGATAGGCGCGGAATTATAAGCATCATTGAAACTGATCGGACTATTTGTTGCTTATCGTCAGCTAAATCTTTATATGTGGTAGGAATGTTGCCGTAGGCACAGCCTAAGCACGTGACCGTATGTCTGCGTGTGTGTGCAGGAAATGTTTACACAATAGAAATTACGTTGGGTAAGTATTACAATTAATTAAACGTTTTTTTTCTAATTTTCTTCGGTTTTAAGGCAAGTCAGTGATAACTGTTTGGCTAATGAGCCGGATTACGAGCTCGAGATGAGCATCGGAGTTGAAAAATGAATTTGAACGACAAAGTGATTCACTTTAAATCAACCTTACTATTATTATTTATTTTAGGAGTTTATTTTGTAGTTAAGATTCTTAAAACTACGCGTAAATGTTTAAATGTGAAGCTTGATAGTTATTTTATTTATGATACATGATACAAATATTTTTTGGTTGGTTGATCGAGAAAAATCTTTTAATTTGTCAAATTTATCCGAAAACATAGGTACAATTTCCTTGAATTCTACCATGACTAGAGACGATAAAACAATTTAAACTTTTGACAAATTCATCAATGAATAACATCACTTTTGATATTTTCATTGTCAATTTTAGGTGCGCCTTTACACTTATATTCAAACAATAAATCACTTTTGTACTAATTCCACATTATTTAAATAAAACAATAACCGGTTTCGCTCATAGCAAGTATTTTCAACTATATTTATAAAATGTTTACAACATTTAGTCAGACTAATAAAAATGTATTACAACCAATTATAATAAAACATGATTAAAAATGTACTTATAATGAGCTCAAAAATATTTATCACAAAAAAGTAACATTTTTTTTACAACAAAATATACCGTTAAAATTCTTCAGATACCATTATTTTTTAAAATATGTAAGTATAATAAATAAAAATAATGCATTTTTGCATTGCGTGTACACAATTATTACATTTTATATGAAAATAAAATAACCATATTAGATATTAAATCATCAACATAGATAATTAGTAACATATAATATAGTTAGGAACTATATTTAAAAATATAGTTCCACCATCATTCTTACGATAATTTCATTAAAATACTCGTATTAGGTGCTATCCGGAATATTTACCTCTTTTAAGTGCATATATACATTGTTTTTATTATTTTAAACACAATAAAGATAGCGTGGTACTTGTATGGTATATCATAGTGCAGATAAAAGCTATATTCATTTATATGCAAATGATACAAACGCGCTAGCGGAAAACGACTTATAAGAAATAAAGAAATGTTTTTTTTAAAACCATTATACACAGTGTTAATGACGATAAAAAATCATTGTTTTTATGCTTATCTGACCAAAAGGTCATCGAATATGTAAATGTATGAATGCGTTTCCATGAAAGTTGTTGATTACTGCATCGATTTTGTTTAATAACTGTCGTGGAAATTTATCAAAATATAAAATGAGTGTTGATTTGAATCTAAAACAACAATTTAGATCAGGGATGATTTCGTATGGAAATTAAATATTTATTATGAGAGACCGTCAACTTATTGGAAGGTAATCACCTGTTTGCCAGTATGAAGTGATCTTGCTCGATTCTGTAACTACGTATATTAAGTGTTAAAACAAAAATATTTTATATTATAATACTGTAAATTTATATTAATTTAAACAATAATATTATATGTCGACTTTGAAAAGGGGAAACACACAAAACGTCATAGTCAATATGTGAAATATACACAAACTTTAAGTTAATGAAAACTATTAATTTGTGTTTTATTGACTCGATCAAACATTGTTTTAATAAATTTTCTAAGAAAAACCTTTTTGTTAGTTATTTACTCTGTTCGAAATTTTCGTATGCCCTTCTTTTATTAAACACAAAAGCTAAATTTTGATATCAATTCAGCAATTTCAGTTTACATTCGTTTGATAGACCGTGTATTATGTGTTATACGTTGTGATTATTAAAAAAAGCTGTTTGAATAAAATTGTGGGAATATTTTATGACTCTTATTGAGAGTATCGCTTAAGAAGCCAGCAAAGATAGATATTAATCACTTAATGTAATATAATTTGAACAATTCCTGATATTAATTAAATAATATTGTTAATGCAACTGTCAGGATTCGTAAGCTGACAGAATATTAATAAGCTAGAATACGTATTGAAAAAATACGTAAAGAGTAAGTTCAGTCTGTTACTAATTACACCAGAAAAAAAATAGTTACGAAACTTAAAATCCATTTTGTATGTTCCATATACTATATGATATTTGGAGTGTAAATATTAAACATACACACATTTAAAAAAGACAATAAATATTTTCCATATAATTTAAAATGTCTTGATATATATATGTTAATTGATTTCTGAATTTCTGATTTCATATAATGCATTGGCAAAGCCTTTTCCAAATTTCGTAGCATATTTGTACCTCATATGCATATAATATGTTTACTTGGTCGGAAAATTCCAATTTTTCCATCACCTACAGATTGTTACATCGAGTTTTATCATCGAATATAGGTGTACAGTTTGATAATCTCGACATTATAATTTAGTACCAATGTGAAGCATAATACAGATTCTACGACCACGGTCCAGAAAAATCAATTATGTAGATGCTTATATGTTAATTTCATTCAAACAATTTTCGTAATATAATTGAATTTTCATCGCGTTTTTTTAGACTTAATATACACTACATCACAGTTATATATATCTTAAATAATTTTACTAATGATAATGCAATGCAATCATGTTCAACAATAAAATATTTAATATTTATATAACGTTTGTTTATTTTAATTTTCAGGTAAGTGCTTTTTCTATCGCCCAAATCCATCAAATGCGTTGGAAAATTATACGTGAGTAATCAATTCATATTTTTTGTACGAGTCGGTGCATTTTTTTCCTGCATGCAAGTGAGTATTGCCTGTTTCTCAAAGTAAATACGAAATTATAAAACATATATTTTTTTCTATCTGCAACCTTGGCTGTTGGCCTCTTGTCTTATCTGCAATTTATGAATATTTTTGCTGAACATGCTATTAAGCGATTGCAATCGTGTTTCTTTTTATGCAATCTAAGTACTTGTATGCTGATAAAAATCACACGAGTTTTCACAAATGTATGTTCGTACTCGCTTATTGATTTAAATAAAGTTTTTTGTATTCATATTTTCTATGACTATTATCAAGTGCATTCGACAAATAAAACACATTTTTTCATGAATGAAAAGATATCAATTGACATCATTTCTGTTTTTTTTTAATTTGTTAAATACTGTACAAATATGCATCTGGCGAATTATGATGAGCATGTATTCAATTTAGTCAATAAATAGATTTGTTTATACCGAAAATATATCTCCAGTTTCAACACTGCAGATACAATTCTTAATATCCATGTAAAAAACAGTTTGATTTAAAACGTATTTAATCAATTAATATAAAGTACAATGGGTATTTTATACCACCGTATTTAAATGCCGTTCAATTGCCTTCAGAGTGTCTTTTAAAAAAAATTATAATGATGACTGAAACTCGTTGCATGCATATTTTTTAAGCAAATCCAATTCATGCATATTATAAGACTGCCAGTTTTAGTTATTAAGGATAGATGATAATACATGCAATAGAAGCATAATAGATAAACGTATTCAAACATTTCAAGTTAATGTTTAAAGTTGAAGTATACAATTTCATACTCTAAAAAAGATGTTTCGAATATTGGCTGTGAAATCATTACTAATGCGATAAACAACGAACGTTATATTTTTATTGTATAAAGAAGTTAAAAAGAAGTCCCTCATCCTTTAAACAATATATGATTGCTTATTGAAGTTTTTGTTAGTCTTTTTTTAAGAAAATTATAATAGATAGTAAACGACGTTTTTTATAATTATTACATTATATTATAGACATTATATCATTATATTTGATAGGCTCAAAATATAAAAGTAGAGTTTTGAGTAACTTTAATTTTAAATAAGCATGTTTTACTATTCTTAATAAAACAACGTAATTATTTACAAATAAAAAGCTATATATATATTTAAGCTATTAAGTTTTCAATTTTTTAAATCGGAAAGTCTTGAGAAATCTCTAAAAACGCTTGTCAATCATATCGACTTTGGAAAGGAAAAAGGACGTAACCCACACATATCAAATTTTACAGGAGGCGCTAAAAACGTGTTTTGATGATTTTGTGACGTATGCAAATTTTGAATTATACGAAACCTTGAAGTGCACGGATATTTCTAAACTGGTGTTTAATTGACATAACCTAATATTAATTAAAGAAATTGTCTCGGAAAAACCTTTATTTCAGTGTTTTTTCGTGATTTAATTTTTTTACATGGTCATCTTTTTCAAACTTAAAAGCTAAATTTAGATACTTATTCGGCATTTTCAGCTTCCATCCTTTTGATAGAACGTGTGTCAAGTTGTATACATTGTGATTATCGAAAAAAGCTGTTTTTGAAAATTGAGGGTTACGTCCTTTTTCCTTTCCACAGTCGATATACAAATAAACAAAACCACGAAGATCATTTATCAAGCAACAGGAACAAACAGTCCAACGGTACTAGTATATAACACGTCATGTAAGTGAAAAGTTTACTTCGGTTATTTTTTCACTTATGAAATGGTAATTTGAGAATTAATTTAATGAACTCCTCATTTATTATAATACGAAAATCAACTGCCAAACATTTTTTTCAATCGACTCATATAAAATAATGTTTACACACAGCTGTGCAAATTGGTTGTTAAGCATAGATTAGTTCAAAGCGACGAATGGGGTTAGACACAGGCTGTGAATATAATACACAGATAATGAATAACAACGTATTATGAAGTGTTTTGTTTATCCTCCATTGGTAGTAATGTGCATGTTTATCCTCCATCATCGATAGTAATGCTGTATCCAGGGTGCAACAATCGCGGGTCCTGTTTCCGTTGTTGTTCAATTGTGAAATCTCATTAACGAAGATAACATCTTCGAAATGAATTGCATTCAACAAATCGGCAAGTTTGCTCTATCGAATGGGGAAGCATTAGAATCTGTTGAACCGATGCTAAAGCAGATACCCGTTTCACGTTAATATGAATAGTAAAAATTGATGCAATTAACACTAGGAATGGGTAGGCTCATATTATCTTCTATAAAAAATACAATATTTCGTTTAACTTATTTTTTTATTAAATATGTTAATTGCATAAATTTTTTCTATTCATATTAGGAATGGCTGGAGCCACATTCAACTCAATGCGGACTGTCTGGGACACACAGCTGTACTCGATTAAAACCAAATGCCACTTATTCAACGCTTGCATTCTGCCGGTACTGCTTTACGGTTGCGAATCATGGCACCAGGCGAAGACTCAGAAAAACCGTATACTGAGCTTCGAGAACAGATGCTTGCGTCGGATAATGGGGGTGAGGTGGTTTGATTTTGTGAGGAATTCAGAGATAAGGGAGTGTACAAGACAGCGTCCCGTCACGTCAGTGGTTATGGAGAGGCGTTGGAACTGGCTGGGTCACGTGCTGCGGATGCCTCCGGAAAGCCTCAATCCTGCCTGCCCCTTCTTTCGACCGGTGGGATTCCGGCGTCCCGGACGTCCGTCAAGTACTATCCATAGGATGTACTCGGCGGAACTGAGGGATGCTGGCATGTCATGGGAGGAAGCAAAGCAATTGGCGGGAGACTGGGAAACATGGAGGTGCCGCGTGGCGGCCATATGCTCCACATAAGGAGCGAACACGCCAAAGAAGAATATGAGTCCCTGAGAGGTGAAGTGAGCTAATTAGTAAAATGGTAAAACTTTTTCTTGGTCTTCTATGTACAATCACGTCTTTACTTGGTGTCTCTGTGGATTGCATATTTTAATTTTATGGATATAACACTATTGCAATGTGTATTGACTGAGGTTACTTCAGTTTTACGGTACTTTAAGACGTGTAGAATATTACAACTCAACTATTTTTTTTTTTATAAAATACCACTTGGCTCACTTCACCTCTAATGGGACCATATGAGAATGTAATAAATCAGATATAATCCTCTTATTTTTTTTTTGTATGAGACAGCTGATCAAGACTTTAAATTGTTAATAAGTTGATTGACATCAAATTTCAATAGAAGTCAACAAAAAATGTTATTTTTCACCAGATATTAAACAATAAAATTAGAATATCTCTTTTAACAAATTAAAAGCGTTGGTTGCATTTGGTAGGGAAGAAAATGAATTTACTTAAATACTTCTGTCATCTAACGTTGTCATTAAACAAAATTATTTCTGTAATTAAAAAAAAAATACAAAATAAAAACTAATTCATTTTATTATAAATTGCCAATTAAATGCCGATAAATATAATATATTAATAAATTGGGTACCATAATGTACAAAAAATCTTAAACATTATGCTTTTTTAATAAAGCTCATTATTATTAAAAGATGAGTAATAAAGATATCGTTCGATTTTTAAAAATCACGTGTGGTCTCTTAAATAAATTCCCGCCGAAATTCTCAAGCAGACAGTGCTGGAAATGGGATAACGCTGGCTGGCCTCCAGAAGCAGCATCGCAACTCGGCGCACGCATGCGTATTGTTTATCTCGTAAATACAAAGTGACCAGCAAATTTGGATTTTATGGAGGCAGATTTCCATCGTAACCCCGCTGACCGATCGTGTCTGCTGATAGCGCCATGTGAAGCTGCTCGCAGGACCGAAATGGTAGTGTTGAAATTTAAATTAAAATAAACATAAGTACATTGAACCGCATTTCTACGTTTTTCAAGATCGTATTAAATGAACGAATAATGCGGGAAACCGAATAATGCGAAATCTTCAAAAACATAAAAAATGGTTTTAATTTTAAAACTCATTCATTTATTAACTAAAAAACAAATAATTGTAATTTTAACTGTTTAATACCAAACTAAGGTACCTATTTGCATTTGACTTGTTAGTTGAACAAACACTCTTCAAAATCGCGTACATTTTAATCAACTAACTCCTTTTGCTATTCGACTCGTTTTTCTCCAGAATTTTTTTCCAATGTCTTTATTATTATTTGCAGTTTCTCATTAGAGTTCTAGTTTTCTTCATTGAGTTTTTTATTTTGACTTTTTGAGTTGAAAAATATACCAACCAGAGGAAATGTAAGGTTAATTTATAAGAGCGAAAAAAATATTCACAACAATTCAATCTATCGATTAGAAACTGGGACGGACGATAATATTTAGAGATAGATCGAAGAAATTTCGTAAATTGTAAAATGATTAACGTGTAATTACTAAACATTGCTATTACGGTGGTCTTGGCGAGTAAAAAAATACGATCATGCATAAAGATAAGATAGTAGAACGAAGAACGGATCCACTGAAAAAATCGCGAAACTGAAATGCGTAGGTAAGATTATTTATAGAAATATTCAACGAAACGGTCAATCGAGATAATATTTTTGACGGACCAAAATATTGGAACGATAGATATTGAGAAAACGTAAATCGGGAACGTATGCGGATTATTTTACATTGTTTCTATGTTGTTTGGCGGCAAAAAAAATGAACGAACATCGGAAAACGAACAAAGCGAGAACTAACGGTCACGTATTTTCAAATTACAATGACGTTATAAAACAAAACGTAATAGAAATATGATGTTTTAGCACGAGTTGATAAACTGAGGCTCTAAAATCACATGTATTTTTACCCAAAAAATTAATATATATATATATTTTTTCTGTTTTCTGATACCTATGCTATCCTGTTTGCAAAACAACTTTGCCCTTTTTACTTGAAAGTTTTCCAACTGCTGTTTTAATGTGTTTACTGTTAATACTTGGTGAAATCATGAAATGTTAATATATAAAAAAGAAAATATCCATATCTACTGATCCCACTTCTAATCAATATGATCAAGACCGGTTTCGCTCATGACAAGAATTATCAACTGATGAAAGAATACTATATTACAGTGTCATTTATACAAAACATTTTTTTATCATGTAAAAAACTTTTGGTAATGAAAAGATTTTTGCATAAATAGCATTTTGATATTGTATCCTCTTATCAGTTGATAATGCTCGTCATGAGCGAAATCAGTCTTGATCGTATACAATAAAATTGAAATTAGTTCAAATGATTATTTTATTTTTTAAAGAAATATAAAGGTAACATTATATTAATACAAATCGTTTCTTCAGCAGAACAACGACACAAGAGCGAATTCTGACAATTTTGAGTTAACTATGACAAAAGTGCTGAAATAGTTTAATTTAACCGATGCGATTAAAATATATACATATAGATTAACTTGGTAACAAGTAGTTGTCGTAGATACTTTTCTGTTGATGTAAACTCCATTAGAAGTCCATATGCTTCACAATCGGAGCGAATATGGTTTAAAAAAAGTGTGGCAGTGTGATGTTTAAAAATGATATATCGTGTTAACTGATACGTCCCGTAGTTGTCCGTGTCCAACTGGGCCATATTTTTGATTAATATTCAATTAGATCATTCAATAGTAACAATACAATATGTATCAGCTACGCTGCCAGAGGCGCCTAGGTAAGCAAATACACAATGGCACCTCGACGTGCTATATTTTTTCTTTTGTATTAAATATATAATTAATATTTTTTCCTTGTCTAGTGTCACTATTAGCTGTACGATAATAAATAAACACTAGTTTTTGTTACGTTAAAAAAACTAAGCATCGTCTGTATCGTCGCTATAAGATTAGTTAGTATTAAAAAACGACGTTGCCAAAATATATTTTTAAGAGAGAACCACGCAAATGACGTTCTTGTAGACAATTTTTTTCATACTAAGATATATTCCGAACAATGTCATACATAGTAAAATTGAAAAATAAGTATCGATAAATATTGTAAATGTACGCAAGATGGCATTCAAATGTTGATGTCTATAATGTAAAAAATGGCATTTCTTTTTTGTGATCAACTCGTCAATGTATTATTATATATAATATTTTTTCCAGAAAATATCGACCCATAATCGGCAATAAAACTTAAGCGACACAATTTGGTTAATTTCATTTTAAACCAATAATTGTTTAATATCGCCTAAGGCGTCAGAGACAAAAATTTTAGAGCATTATCTCATTAGCCTCATCTTTTTTTAAGATATATTAATTTTAGTGTTTTGACTTGTTATCGTTTCTTCCACGTAGACCCCGGTTGAAAAACGCTGATCGAGAGCAATGCTTCCCAACCTTTTTCATTCCACGGCCTCCTAAATCTAAAAAAAATAATCGGTGGCCCTCCTCAATACAAAATATGTTCTGTGGCGGCCCCCAATCTGGGAAGCACTGATCTAAAGAACAGAAAGTAGTCAGACAATTTAATTATTATATCAAGATAGACATTGGCCATATATTACTATTTATTAACCACACTTGAAGAATTCATTTTTCTAACTTAATTTAAAAAGAAACCTGTAAAATTTATAATTTGTCGGTAACGTATTTCTGTATATTTCGGGATTGGTAAAAATCTTAGTTAAAAAATATTTAAAAGTTTTCTATACATACTGCCTATTTTTTTGCTTATCATCATAGGATATTTTAGAAACCCTTGGCGGATTTTTTTCTAGACATCGTGATTTTTTTGACGTATTTTATTTGGTAGCGTTTTCAACTGCTTTTATGTAGTAATTAAGAAAAAATGAGTTAATATATATTTTTGACCGTGTTCGTAAAGAATTTCAATATTATGGAAGAGTGTTAACCTTCGTATTATGAATACTAAACCAATATATTCAACAATTTTTATATCAACCATATTTCAAATGTAATATTGCTAAGCAAGTAAATTCAAAATACATTTAACAGATATTTTCCCATAACGTTTCATGCGCCATTAAATTCAGCCGAGAGTGAAAACATATCCAGTAAAGCTATTCTCTCGTATTGAGTAGCGTGTTGGAGTAGTCAATGGAGTTCTAGTAAGTACATATAAACATTGGCCATTTAGTGGCGGTCTCAACGGCCTACGAACCTCCTATTGTATCGTCGTTATCTTGTCTTCGCATCTCGCTGTGACCCATTGTGTTCCTTTCCCGAGCTGCCTAACGTGCCACGTAACCGTCAGATCACCAACCATTTTATTTTAAATCAGAAATTATTGAAAACGTTTTTTAAATAATACAATATTTTAAGTGCAAAATAAAAGAAAACACCCCCTTTCTGTTCTAAAGCATAATAGGAGTTCTGGGACTCTCTAAATTTGTTTTCATTGACTCCAGTTTATGCAAGTCGATATCTTTAAGACATGAAATGATAAAGCCCCATTTTTTTCCACGAGTCTACTAAGTACTTCATTGGTCTACTTCCAACTGTTTTCATAGATGACTAAGACTTGTCAGTTTTCAAAAACTGTTTTTTTAGTAAAATTTGAGATGCATACTCAAAAGTCGATTTTTCAATTTGGTAAACGCGTTTCATATATTTTAATTATTATTCAATTTTTTGTTTTATTTAATTAAAAACTTGAATATTTTAAATTAAAATATAAATCAATCAATGCATTGAAAACACTTTATTTGAATATGTTTTTGTTGTGCATTTTTATTCGGACGATTTGTGTTTAAATATATTTCCAAACGAATAATAACGAATACAATTGTAGTAAATTTATTTATTTTATCGAAACACTGTTTAGGTATACTAAATAAACTATCATGTTTACTATAAAATGAATATATGTTTTTTTTTAAATTGAAAACCGGTTTAAACCGATTTTTAGACAATATTGCAGGTCTGTGGAGTCGTGTAAAAAAAAGACGAAGATTTTTTTTAATAATTTCATTTTACAACAGTACAATTTATTAGGATGCTGATTGTAAGCTAGCCTAGCACGAAAAAATATTGCTTAGAGATATTATTGTTTGTTTTAAATGCTGTAAATTGGTAACATTATCGATTGCATATTGTTGAAATATAATTTAAAAGACACTAAATTATTAAATGAAGAATTAATAAATAAAAACTTTTATGATTAATTTTCTTTCTTAAGTTGACAATCAATGATAATAAGTTTTTCTTAAACAATTTAAACGTCCGTCCTCTTTGTTTGCTTCGACCCCTGGCCAGAAGGTGCAAGTACTCCGATACACCCACGCGACTATCGATCTTCGGATGTTAATTTATTGAATTCAAATAATGCCACAATCGCTTATCTCAGCTTAATCCATAAGACAATTTGTATTTTGATTGCTGCTTGTATTGTTTCGCCAAAGGTGTGTTCCTTATTACTTCATGCATTTTATAGATCAACTCGAGATGTATGAATGGTGATTTTATCATAGTACACAATTTCAAACTATAAATGCGTAATGTGTGTTACTTAATATTTAGTAATTTAATATTTTAGCTGAAAATAATAATGTAAAAACTAAAATTTTATTGTAATATCATTATTTGATTACTCAAAAATATATTTAAATTCGGCCATAGTTCAAGTGTCTTCAGTTGAATTATATAGTATTTCTTTGCCTTAGACATTTAACCTTTTGGCCGCCGAGGTATGCTTAAGTGGCTGAACAAGCATTTTATTGCACATTGTTCTAAAAGAATGAATGAAACATTTTAAATAGAGGGTTAAGTGTAGTTTGGAACTTTTCGATGTGTTTTTCGTGTTGATTTTTATTACTCTTTTGGGAGTTAAGTAAACATTTTAGAACATATACATACATTAAATCATTCGTTAAATTTTTTTCTAAATTAATTTTAACGACACATATTGAATCGATTTTTTTCTACAAATCTAGATTCCTAGGGAAAAAAATCCTCAATGAAACATTGAAATATTGAGAATTTTTAAGAGACGTAGCTGCTAATCATACACTAAAAATACACGCTTCATAATTGAGCGGAAAAAATAGAAATACAATTCCGAGTGAGAAACTATCCAATGGCGGATTTGGTTGAAAATTATTTAAAATTAGAATAAAATAAATAATTTGGCATGGATAGTGAGACACTGTCAAATTCAGCGGCGTTGCCACTTCATAACAGAGTCATGCATTGTACGTTGATCCAACAAAAATGGGAGCATACATTATTGAATACTCAATATAACAGATTGCATGACGTTTTCACGAGAGCCCCAAACTTCTAGCTACACCACTGGTCGAATTAATAAAATCCCAGTTAAAATAAATGTGTAAGATGATATTTTAGTAATGTCATGATATATAGAGCTATTCCTATAAATAATTTTATTATTTTAATAACTGAAAATTCATTGTTAGTACATATTCGTTAAGGTTTGTATTAATAATAGAGATATAAAATAATGAATCCTAGAGGTTAAGTTAGGTTAGGTTAGAAAGACAAATAATGAATTTTATAACCACTGAAAAGTTTAGGGTAATAAAACTGGTAATTAACTAACTGCAGAATATTCCTTTTTTTTAACCATGTCTGCTCCCAATGTGGAGCATATTGACTACTAATGGAGTTTATCTTAACAGAAGTGTTTCTACGAGAACTGCTTGTTACTCAGTTGCTCAACCTCTCTTTTTCCAAAGAGATTAGGGATAGAAGAATAGGGCTAGGACAGGACTAGTGGTAAGCTAATTACTCTCGATACGCCCGTTCATAGGATAGGATGGGTGGGAGTGGGGAATTGAAGACATCACATACATCCATGCCTACGAACAGATATTCATAAATCGATCGAAAAATCAATTTATAAAACTGTCCGCACCGGGATTTGAACCCGTGCCCTTCGTAACTGAAGCCAACAACGTTGACCACTCGACCACACAGGCGGCAGAATATCCACAGAAATTTTTATATTTTAATAAAAACATATCATTTCATTTTTTCTTCTTTTATAATAAATAAAATATAGTTTTGAAATTCATACGAAAAAATATGTATTGCTTAGTAAATAGTAAGCAATAATCAAACATTTAGCGTAAGTGGTAGGCCGTAAAGTAAATTATCAAATGATGTAAACATATTTTTATGATGAGGTGATCCATTGTCCCCGTGTTTGATCTGATAGCACTTAAAAGCGAATCGCTATCTCGTTTTCACTTTACGAATTTGTGTTGAAACTGAGTGAAACGGCGCGATATTGAAACCGCATCGTGATGGTTTCGCGGAAATCGAAATCAAGGTAACCATCAAATAATGACCATACATATAAATGAATTAAAAAAACGTCACCATGAAATTGATATCTCGCCTGTGGCAGCCGTCGAGTTAAAATTGCAAAAATAATACAGTTTTCAAAAAAAAAAGAAAGGTCAAAGCTATTTGTAAAATTATCGTTGGTTTAATGCAAATGTACTGTATGTTGTCGGGTCTATGTCACCGTGGTCTACGTCGTTGTTTTAAATACCAGACCTCACGAGCTCGAATCCCAGTACTAACAGCATTTTTTCAATCGATTTCTGATTTTTGTTCGAAGTCATGGATATTTGTGATGTCTTAAAACTCCCTCCCACCATTTCAATCTTAAAATAAACGAAAGCCTGCTCTATCCTTTCTATTCCTACTACTTTCCTCAAAAAGAGAATTTGAGCGACTGACTAACAAACTCCTATTGAGAAACTTCCATTAGTAGACCATATGCTTCACATTGGGAACGGATATGGAGGGGGAAAAAAGTATTGTATATTTTGAGAACATCGAACATTAGTTTTTTTTACAAGTGAAAAAGACATAATGTGTACAACGTCTTCTTAAATACTCTTTTTGAACGTACACTAATTTTACAAGATGAGTGCAGACAAACATTATGTGTATCTAAAACATCTTTATGTCCCTTTTAGGGTGTTCACTGTCGATACCTGGTAGAAAGGCATTATATAATTAAAAACACAATATTACTTTGTACTTCATTACACTTTATTTAATATGTCAGGACCGGTTTCACTCATTCAATAAAGTGGAATGAAGTACAAAGGAATATTGTGTTTTTATTAACATCGTTATGTCGTAACTCAACAGACGTAATATTATACAGGAGCAAATCTAGTTTCAAATAAATTTAACGTGCGTTTTTTTCACTGTGATCACGATATTTAAAATTTTGAGTTCAATTTCGAAATTCGTGGCCACTGCATTATATAGTAAGTACTATTATAGCAATACCTCGATGACACAGCGGCGATGATTTATGATTTTGCCACCAGATATCGCACTAACACACCGTAACCATTAAAATCGTATTGTAAACCTTTTGTGACGGATGACAATAATTTGCTGTAAATATGATTATGTAGTCGAACATCACAACCAATCCCATCATTCTTATACGGAACAATTTTGGAAAAAATTATAAGCCAGAAATAATCATTTGGTACATTAACATAATGTTCTACAAATATATTTTTCTATAGTCGATACCTATTTCAGCGTGTGCCTTCTTCAGGCAATTCTTTTTGTATTAGGAAGCGAGACAATCTTTTATATGATATCAATGTCCTCCATGTGGAACTTTGAAATATAGTTAAACGCAATGGATAATAGTCTTTGTTTTTAACTTCACTTAATTATTGTATTTGCACAATGTAGTGCATGCAACCAAGTCTTGAGGAATTTTTTCTCGGACGTTCTTGGCAAAACTTTGAACACAATTAACATTATTATTTTTTCAGTATAATCAAAGAAAACATCGGTATTCTTTCAATGAAAAGTCCAAAAAATATTTTTTTTGGCCTGAAAACAAAAGAAAGATAAATTTTGAAAATGGGTCACTCAAATATACAAAGGTATTATTATTTTATGAGTTCTGCATTTCGTCATATATGGAATATTATTTTGGTTAGAATATTTCTGTTTATTTCTTATAGCGTTAAATATACCACGTTAATACAGATTGAGGTAAAAATCACGATTGGCAAGGAATCGCTTAAGAGCCCTGGAGAACAATAAAGTTTAAATTTTGCTTGAACAATAATTCTATGGCAAATCGAAGATAAACAAGCCCTGAGTGGCGATCGCGATGCAAAGAATAATATTGCATACTTTTTGTTTTACTTCATCATTGCCATCATCACGGGTCTGGATTGCGCAATGACGTGCTCGGTTGGCAGACCAGCGGGATCAACGTTACTTAACTTAATTTCGATGGATTCGATGTGACTTTGTGAAGATTCATTTTTAATATAAATTTAAATTTGTTTTTTTTTAATTATTCTACTGATTGTACGAAGTCTGAAAATGCTTAAAAAATAAGCTAAGCACGTGTCACAATTATTTGTAACATAAACAGAAGCATAACAAAATTATCAAATGTTATTTTTTACTTCAAGAAAAGATGTGTTTTATTAAAAAATGGTTTAAATTCCATAAAAACATCTATCTGATCCTTAAAAATGGGACGTAACGAAATCGATTAACTAACATGATTTTTTCATCGCCCTATTCTCATATATTTCTCTCTCTCCGATTAATAAATAGAGGTTGAGAAACTAAATATCAACCTGTCTTCATAGAAACAACTTGTGATGAGATGTTTCATAGGGAGATCATATGCTGTAATGAAAGCGTTTGAAAAAAATGGTGAATTATGAATTACTTTAAACTATTACTGAATATCACAGCATGGTAATTAATATGTGAGGTATTTAAAATTTATATTATTAAAAATGTAGACTTTTGCTGTATATTGTTGCAGAATGCCTAGCACAAAATGTCTCATATAATCCATTTGATATTTTCTACTGTTGGGGATTGGTAAAATGATTTTTTAAGCTTGTTTTGTGAAAACTGTGTCATGCAATACGTTTCCCTACGCCACTGGTCTTGTCCGTCGTTGTTGGCGAATAAGATATCGGCGCATTTCAATCTATCACGCCGACGCAGCCAACAAGAAACAAATGCAACGACGCATGCGCATTATAACCCATTTCAACTACATCCCAGCCATAAATCATCATGATCTTCTGGTAACCATGGACGTGTACATAAAAATCCATTCGCGATTATGTTTATAATTCATCATTAGCCACTAGTGTATCCGATCCCGAACCCTTTTTGTGATCCCAGGATTGACAATTTGTCAATCTCTGGATTCCGGGATTATTAATGTCGCAATCCTAAGATTTTAAGATCACATAATTGGACGAGATACCGGGATTGGATACCCTATTAGCCACATGCTAAAATAAACAGGGCCCGATGTCGAGTGGTCAACGTCATTGATTCAGATTGCGATGTTCACGTGCTCGAATCTCAGTAAGGACAGTTTCATAAATTGATTTTTAATTGATCTATAGATTTGTGTTTATATGCATAGATCAATAGTTCTAAACCTATTCACAGTCATCGTCCATTTTTTTTATCATAATAAATGCGTAGCACCAAAATCGAACGGTCAGAACACAAAAAAAAATATGCGAACCTATTAAAAATCGTGTCGTTTCGTAGCGGAGAATTTAAAAATAAGCTGGTTTAAAATGAAATGATTTTAAGCCAGTTGCTCAAACCTCGTTGCAAATAGTGTCTTTTTTAAACATCAAATAGAGTCGATGTAAAAAGATGAAGCAATCACAAGTATTTGTTCCTTTAGATCAGAATATTATTTCATTTTATGTGGTCACATAATGATTAGAATGGAAACAAATGTTTGCCCTTCTTAGAATTTCAATAAACGAGAATATTCGAGAATTTTGTGAGTAAACGAACATCTGGTCATCTCGCTTCCAATTTCTATCCAACTTCCTTCACTTTGAGTCCCCTACTAGATAGTTGTATGACAATTGATGATTTAAAATAAATAGTTGTCGTGAACTCACAACTAAATCATGAAAATTTATATTTCTTATATGAATAATTTCTATGCAAAAGTCCAGAACTTTTCGCGGGCCGGATGAAAATCTTTGGCGGGCCGTAGTTTGGTGACCGCTGCTTTAGATAAACAATCATACATGGAAAACTACTGTTTTAATTATCTATTTGGGAATTTGTATTCCTGACAGCACAACAAAATCTCATTCGGTAACAACAACCGATAGTACCCAAAAAATGTCAATGAAGTGTGTTTTAGGGAGGTTACTGGTTATCATTATTATTTTCTGTTATAAGATACGTGTAACTCTTTATAGTTTCAAATTCTTGATTAGTAAATTCGTTTATTTTCTTGATCTTTATTGCGCTATGGGAAGGGGACTGTGTACACATAACCTGTGATGATAGAAAAGCAAACTTATATTTTCCCTTGATAATTTTGTTTAATTCGGAACTCGATATTAAGATACTGTGCTTAGTGTAATATAAAAAAAACATGTACCAAAACAATATCCCCTCATTAAAGACGTCTGTGTGACACCACTGCGTTATCCGACAATATTGCACGGCAAATCCAATCCGCCTGTTAGTCGGCTCTCATCGCACGGATTATCGCGAACGGGAATCGAGCCTGGGACTAAGTTCACCTGCGTGCGCCTCAATACCACTCGGCAAATTTCCTCCTGATTTTGTTAACAAAGATTCGAGAAATCTTCATCAGTAATTTACGATGCTATGTACACTTTAAACAATATGGAAATAGTTGTGAAACCTTGGGGTCAGATGTAAATTTTATTATTTTACAAACATAGTATTTTATGAAAGATTCGTATAATTCATAAGTATCTTAATATTGTTTATTTTGTTTTTGCTTTTTTTCAAAAGTCATTTTATACAAATAAATATATAAATCAAAGCATAGTGCTTAAATCGTTTTTAAATGTGTTGCAATTGTGGTAACTAAACTTTATGAAATTATCGACTATTGAAGAATCAGTATGTTCATTTTACAATATAAATGTGAAGTAATTTTCTTCATTCTCGTGGTTATCTTAAATTATTGTTGAAATATAGCTTCTCTGTTGTACCCCGCATGCAAAATAAATAAAAATAGTATATAGTCGCAATAAGCAAAAAAAATGTATTAGCCACAGTGCAAACTTTGTTGATTGTTTAAAATGTGAAAATAAATGCATGTCACTTTTGTTTCTCGTTTTGTATACTGTTGATGAATATATAATTATCTTGGTGAATTTCATGCAATGATACAATTATCTGTATATATTCTCAAAGATTAATGAAAATAATTCATCGCGTGTCTTTTAGTCTGCCGACTAAATTTGACATTCTCGTTGTATCTCTTGAAAAAACGCAACTAGCAAAACGTACTTTAAAATATGAAAAATCCATTGTAGAAGTATAACAGATTTATAAAAGTGTAAATTATTTTTGTAATATTTTTGTCATATTTCCCTATTCAATAAATAGAAGGGTTTTCGTTGTTTTGTGTCAAGATTATGTAGTTTCAAAAGAGTAAAGTATACATCCACGATATGAACTTTGTAGATCGATAAAGCGTACATGCGAGGTTAGGTCACTCTTGTTTTCTTGTTGCATTACCTGTCGATGAAGGTACGGCTTTCCCGTTGTATCAAATGCGAAAAAATGCTGCCAGCAAATCGACGGCGTAGATGTAAATCTCTCCCACGCACTCAACAGAGAGTATTAGTTTCTATTATGTTTCGTCCGATGGTTTGCGTGTAATAGCATCGCAAAGGGAAGGCCAATCTGTGATCTGCAAGTCTGTTATAATAAAATGAAAAACAGCATCTCGCTGGTAATATTACCTCACAGTGACGGAGATAGTTACTTACGGCACAACTATAAAGGCGATTAATAAAATCAAATTCTATTCTGCGAAAAGCCTTGTGTTTAAATATAACGGTTTAAATTTCTTATTATGATACTTAAAAAATAAATTATTAATATTCGGTTACAATTATATCTTTTAGAAAATAAATTAAATTTATTTTGGTGATGGATAATGGCAAAATTTTCTATATGTTTTCAAGTTAATTGATATACACGTAATAAGATACTTATAATTGTCTAGATTTTTTAATATTTTTAATATTTAAAAACGCGGAAAATCTCAAGTAAAAATAATCTGTAAATCAACGTCAAAATGATGTGGAGTTTTCAATTTAATAAGTCAATATTCGAAAATAACGTTTTTTTCTGGCAATATATTGCTTACTTGTTGAAAAAAATTCTGTCCACTTAAAAACAATATAATTTGAAATTTAATTTCTGGAAATACTACGCCAGATAATTATGTCAACTAGTATGGAGGAAGAATATGGATTGTGATTTGCAAAATAATGCATATGGAGTTCCCGTGAACTTCTTATCTCTGTAGTGTTCGCGCCCTTCCGTCTGCAAACGACGGTAAGGGGATGCAATTTACAATTTTTCAAAATCTTTATCGATGAAGGAGACTGGAAGAACCTTGGTGCGTCCTGGTACTTGAAGCTCCATAAATTTGATATCCAAAAAAAAAAAATGTCAACGAAGACGCAGACGTTAAACGAATTTACAAAAAAATGTTTGTTCAGTATCACATTTGAACGCACAACATACAATATATACATCGAAGATGTCGTGTTTTTATATAATGTAATATGTCAAATAAAAAATACACATTCAATGAAAAATAAAATTCGTATTAAAAACACATGCATTTTCATCCGGAATGCAAAATAATATGATTTTTATTTGTATCTTATAACTATCACTATTTGCATTGATCTTTTTGAGACTTGCATGATGCAACGATGGATTGTTAAATTGTTTATGGTTAACAGAGCTGACACACATAATTAATATATATTACATATTATAACAAGTATTTCGAAATAACGTTTTTGAATTGGTTTTATTATTTGACGTAAATGCACGCCATTCGCGAGGTAGGTGCATATAGACAGGGCCGACCGAGAAAAGTTCTGTGTCGTGTTTGCCAGCGAGAGATTTTGTCGAGATTGTGTGCGTTTATTATGACGTACGTATATTTTTTATTGGACATTGTATTATTTTGAAAGGGCCATTTTGGGAAAAGCCGCTGTCTTATGGAATATGAGTACGGCGATGTGTGTTGATGACCTCTCCCGAGATTGCGTATTAAAATTATTATAGGCTTTCATAAAAAAATGACGCTGCTAACTTTTACGACCGAGAAAGAGGAAAGCTCTTATATTCATCTCTTCTGTAATAAATGATGGATGTAGAATATCTAGCACAGATAAGAGTGTGTGTGGTTATTCTTGGTACATTTATTTTATCTTTATAATATGAATTGATAAAAAGAGAATCTTTTGTGATTGTGTTGTCAACTTTTCTACTCATTATTTTCTATGGCTGCAAAAATAATTTATTCAACTGTTTTAAAGAAAAGGTGCCTATTATGTAGATTGTGAAATGGTTAAAAATATTATGTATTTTTACTGTTTTGTTGAAATTAAATTTTACTAAAATAAAAAAGTGTCTAAGCAGATCAGGGACAGTTTAAGCCACAAAGCAGTCTTTCTATTTATGGTATCTTATTTTATAATCAGATCTTACAATTACATAGTTTTCTTGGGCTATTTTCAATTACCTGGACCATTGAATGAAACCGAATGCTCAAAATAAATATTGTTCCCGGGCGAATTATTTACGTGAAATCTACAGTTAATTTATCTGACAATGGAATTCAATTTATTTAATGGTACATATTCATTAAACAAATCGATTATCATTACCTTGATCTATAAAATACAAAGTAATAAGACGTTTTGTATTTATAGCTGTTGCTTTTTTAATGCTAAGAATAAACTTATTCCAAAAAAAAGCACAATTTGATTTTGCATGATATTTTATTTGGAGTAATAGATATATAAAACGGCAGTTGTGAATAATGAATTAAAATATTAATAAAACAAGAAAGTTGTTTTTTGTTTTTTTAACAAAAGAAGAAATAAAATAAGTTTTGCATTCTTTCTGTAAGTTTGTATTCACTATAAAAGTTATGTTCTGATGTCTAATAAATTATACAATTAATAAAGTATTCAATAATATATATGTATATATATATATATAATAATAATAAAAGTCAAACAGGGAATTTATAATAACATTAAAACATCTCGTGGTTATTAATAATATTGCTACGACCGACGCCCTTCCAAATTTCGACGCCTCTCCTATCGCCGACGCGTTGCAATAGCCCACAGTATCACCGCCGAGGCTTGCGGTGTGTCGCCATCGCGAGTTAGCGGGCCCCTTCCGCCCCTCTGATTTCCACGCAGGCTCTGCGGTGGGCGTGGCCCCCTCCCCGCGGAGGCGGAGGCTCTATCTGCTACCCGCCTCACTTCACTCAACCGGCTCGATGTAGGCTTCTTGGTTTTGTTAAGGAGGGAATCGAAGACACGGCGTAGAAATTTGATTTAACTTTTCCGTATAATTGCATTGACATATAAAGATGCAGTTAATAAAATTTAATTGTTCTTAACTTTTAAAATTGAACATATGTATTTTAATTCGAAAACTAACTTTTTTTTTTTTTAATAAAATACGCTAGTTAAAGCCAGAAATTTGGAGTTAAAACAATTATGAAAAGAAGTGTTATCGGATTTAATGTCCCATATCATGTGATCACTTTTATGCCATATTGTTGACTAATTTACATATCCCTCCCCTCTCATGCAGATACACAACCTAGGAGATTGTGAAGTACTGCTTTAAGTATATGTATTCAATATGTGTGAGAAACACTGCAAAGCATTATTTTTTACACATCAACGTCCCTCAAGTATTAAATACTGTTGGCTGACTGCACTTGAAAAATAAACAATTGTGGAACCAATAATTATGCTATAAAAGTTGAGTGAGGTGAGTAAAATATTCTTTTATTTTACATTCGGCATAACTCGTTTTCAAATGCATAAATTATTTAATTACATTTAAAAACCTGTTTGGAAATATAATTATATACTTCAATTCTGATCGATTTGTTTTACGGCTTTCAAGTGTTTTAAGTTTGTAATACATTTTTTTACTTTGGTATTACAAAAAATAACTATATATGTCAGTGTATCGTATAAAGATACGTAGGTTTAGATCGAGTGCACAAAGCTTCTATCCCGAAATCAATGCAACCGCTCAAATTCACTCCTATAAGAAACTGACATTTTCAGTTACACTCTTAATGTTTTTGGTTTCTTTCTTAATTTAGTTCTAAAATGAAACCCTACTTTTTATAAAATTCTCAATTTAGTTTGATTTTTCCCGTGCATAAAATGTGTTAAGTATTTATATATTATTATTATATATTATTATTTGTTTTAAATTTAATAGTACTTTAATTATATATTCACCACATCAAATTGGCTTGGAAATTGTCTTTGCTATTTTAATTTGTCGTATAGTCCGTAAATAAATAAATAAGTATTCTTTTATCCATTTATATAAAATATATGAGAGTACAGCCGCCAATTTATAATATTATACAATGTATGGGTCCCACCTGAACGAAGAGCTCACCTGGTGTCCGCGCACGGCCAATTAATTGCCCTCCATGTTGGGACACTTGTTTATCTGGGTGACAACTCTCGCTCGAGGATGGCAATATTATTCTTTCCCTGATTTATCTGCGATGCACTTTATTTATGGATTCCACGGTGCATGACCCAAGACGCATGTGCAATACTCGCCTCGGTGGGAAACGATCCCTGCAATTAGGGACTTAAAAGAAACATGAATTGTCTGTACGGAGGATTCATGCGGATACAAAGTACAAAGTCGTTATATCAGCAATTAAATAGAATTGTTCGCAGCGTATAAATTATAATTATTTTATTAGAAACTAATGTGTTTAAAAAAATTGAAATACATGCGCCCTAAAACTTTTTTAAAATACGTTTTAATAAGAAAAACATAGTATTTAGTATTACAGCTTACAGGTAGGGCAACATATAAAACATTCTGAATTTTCTAAAATCAAGTAAGATAAAAATGTTGAAAAGTCAGACAAAATCAATTATAAAATAAAATAAATCACAAACACTTGCGCCCAAGATATAAAATATTAAATTTAAATGAATCTAAATTTGATAACTTTCTAGGAAAAATTGATCGCTAAGGTACAGCTTATAATACAAAAAAAGGGCGTATGTTCATTGTTGCTGGTAAAGTTATTAAAAAAAATGTTTATATTTTTAAGATGTTTTTAAGTATGTCACATGAACGTGATTTACCAATTAGACTTTTAGATATTTCAAGTTAACGTACTGTATTTTTTTGAGGATCAGACAAGCTTCGTAAATAACAATTTTCAGCGTACGGCCTTTAAGATGGTCATTCTCTGAAAGCAAAAGTGTTCTTAAAAAATATTCGATCAACAAATATGTCATAAAATAATTTCTTCTTTCCTGAAGATTAAAGAAAAAAAAATGTGTGATTGTCACTCTTAAGATATAATAGTAACAAATTGAACCTTTGAAATAAAAGTAATTTGCATGGACAATAAATATTGTAAAACTTTATTATTAATTATATGAAAATATCCAATTAGAAATTATGGATTCATGCAACATGAAAACAAATAATGATAAAAAAAATAAATGGTATATCTATGTTGTCACTTTAACACATGTAATATATTTGGAATGATTATACATTTTCTAAGATGTTTGCGGTGGGTCAAAGTTAATTATTGTCGTTAATGTATTCCACTTTTAAGATTTATTTCATTCTACGAATTGTTAAATAAAATTAAATAATCTTCGATGAATTCTCAATCACAGTCTGTCAGAATGTTATCTGTAGTATTTCGATAAAAAATGTAGCGAATTAATTTGAAGTCGATAGTGTTTTCTTTAATGCAAATCACCGAACTTCGAACTTTAAAAAAAGCTTGTTTCTTTGACAGATTCGCCATGTGATAAAGCATGTAACGGATAATTTATTAATTTAACGATATAATTTATAAGCCTGACGTACGAATGAAAAGATTAACCGAAATGTACGATATTTTGATTAATAATATGCCATTGAAGAAGTGATTAATAACAATATCCACACGAACAAAAACAGTTTTTTGTGAAGTAGATAAAATTATCTGGCTAGTGCTGTAATCCAAAAACTTTTTTAACTGCAATACAATCTTAAAGTTATTCTACAATTTAAAAATATGACCAAAACAGAGCTTGTGCTTTATTGAGAATATTGAATGTTTAAGATCTTAAAATGACGAATGAAAATAACAATTATTTTTATGTCTTTCTACAATATTTAGAACATAATTGTACAACATTCAAATGAGGTATTTATTTGTATGACAGAATCACAGCCAGATGAAGAAATATTTTAAAAGATTTATTTAATAAAAAAAAAAAAATAGTTGTCTTGCATTTAATTGTTTATGAACTACAAATCCATAATATTTTATTTCTTCATTAAACTCCGATAATTACCTTAAACCATTGAGTAACTAACATTTTTGTGTTATTTGACATATGCTGCGCTCAAGTAAAAAAATAAATAAATACCACGTGTCATTTACATCAACAAATGCGGTATTAAAATGGTAATTCATTATAAACATAAAAAGCATTTTTTTGTATTTTTATTGTGATCTGAATCCTTAAATGGATTAAATGTTACTTCGGGTAAAGTATATTTAACATACATATCATGTTGTCTATTTTTAGTGGAATGTCTTATATTTATTTACTTGGTAGAACTCCATTATAATAGCAACGTATTTAGTTCAGAAGTTTTTAGTATTTAGTCATAACTAGTTCTGACGATGGCGAAAGCCGAAATAGCTATCAACTAATAAATATAAAAACTGTAGAACTGAATGTCTTATATTTTCATTTATTTTTATTATAATGCCATTCCACCAAGTATTGACAGTGAAAACCTTAAAAGTTATATTTTCATGTTTGCAGACCAGAACTGGTTTCGATAGACTATCCAATGTTGTCAAATGAAGATAAATAGCAACATGAATAGCTTGACTCAAGTTAAATTGGTAAATAAGTTTTTTGCAGCGCTCGTGCTGAAATGACGTCACATTATTCACATCCTATCTTTGTTGCAGTGGAGAATAATACAATAGCGCAACGACAAATTTATTTGTTTAGTAAATAAAGCCAATGTCCCGATTGAGTTTGTTTCACTCACGAACCATTCGGGTTATAAATGCAATCAGGATTAAAGTCAGGGCAGTAAATTAAAATGATATCCGACCGTGAAGTGTGAAACATAGCTTTTCTTGGCTCGTGATTAGAAGAGCAGAGTGAGCTAGGAGAAATAGAAAAGCCAATCCAATAGAGGTGGTTGGCTGTGGCTCGCGACACCTCTTGGCGGTTCTCGCCACCTCTACCCGGTGCATTTATGTACTCCTGGTATCGGGAACTCGGGATCTGCTTGAAATGCGGAGTAATTTGTTTCGCCGCCTTATATTTCTGCGATCCGGGTGTCGTACCGGATTTATTTTTCAACACCATGCAACGGTCTTTATCGCATCTTGTCTTCAACACACAACACTGTGGTTTTGTACGCCATGTGATGCACCGTCATACGGATGTGTACATTACTGATTTATGTTTTGTCATTACAAATATGAAGATAATCTTCAATTTTTAAACAAAATCACTCAGCTCCTAACAATTCAATACGTTCCCACACCGAGATAATAATTCCTTCTCGTAACAAAAACTGACTGAATTAGCAATTCATTTTTCGATTGTTAATTTTTAATATAGAATTAAATTTATTACTCTTCTTAAAGATGCAAAACACGGGTCATAATTTGTAATACAAACATCTGGAGTAACAAAGTTATCAAATTTCATTTTATATTACTTAATTAATTTTCAATTACGCCATTAAAGCGTTTGATATTTTCGATTTAAATACAATAATATATTATAATTGTAAAGTTTATTAAAAAATATGATAAGAGACTTTTTTAAACATATTCGTACAAGGTCACTAGCACAAAAATTGGGTAACATTTTCATTTTCCAGACAGAGGAAAATAAATGATGAATAATCAAATAGCGTTTAATTACCCTTGAAAAAATTTAAACATAATTATGGCCAAACACAGTTGTATCCACATGATAGAAAAGTGTATAAAATGACATCAGAAGTCGATATTACTGTCAAGGTTGTTGAAAATAATTACGCTACATGTAATAGTTATAGTAATAGCTGATTTTCTCCGTTAATAATTTTTAATTTGATAACCATTTTTGAAGAAAATTTAAACTGTAATAAAATTGATATATTTCAGAGATAAATTCGTTTTTTTAAATTATCGCTTTAGTTTGTATACATTAAATAAAAAAAATGTTTCATAAATATGGCCTTTAATATGTTGACTACCCCTGTAATTGCGCACGGTGTGAATGCATTTATATTGTGGAGATAATCGTGGGTGCCGAGCGCTATAATATTTGTTCTAATTTATTGCATTGACCTCTCAGTTCGCGTTAGCCCTTCAACACTCCACTTCGCGCAGCACATCGCGCTCCGATCGGACATTCAAAATTGCAACGAGAAAACAATTGCATTTAATTCATTGCAATGCGTGATTTAAAAAGAATAATAAACAAAGGAGTCATACTATTGGTTTATACTTGTCATTATCTTACATATTTTGCAGGCTTTGTATATATTATATCGACTGTGAAAAGAAAAAAGGACGTAACCCACACATACTAAAATTTACGGAAGCGCAAAAAACGTGTTTTGATGATTTTGGGTGACATGAAAATTATGAATTATACACAACCTTGAAGTGCATGGAGACTTCTAAACTGATGTTTAATTGACATAATCTAATATTAACTAATGTAATTGTCGAGGAAAAACCTTTATTTCAGTCTTTTTTCTTGGTTTTATTTTTTACAGGGTCATCTTTTTCAAGCTTAAAAGCTTAATTTAGATACTAATTCGGCATTTGTAGCTTGCATATTTTTGATAGAACGAGTATCAAGTTTGATGCATTGTGATTATCGAAAAAAAAACTGCTTTAAAAAACTGTGGGTTACGTCCTTTTTCCTTTCCACTGTCGATATGTAAGTTACAGACTTGATTGAATAAGATGCTGAAAAAAAGTTTTCGAATCCTTTCTTTTTAAATATAAAATACTTAAATAGTACGTATGTGTTTTATAATCAGTCAAAGGGCAAGCAGCAGTCTTTTTCAGTGTTTTCAGTCAGGCAGAATTTTTACGTGTTTTATAAACGTGAAATTATCTATTTTACTCAGGAAATTCATTATAAAAAAAATCATTAAATGTGTTGCCCACAAGTGATGTACATATTGTTTGTATGAAAAAGCAAAAGAGCAGACATTATCCCATTCGCTTCGTAAACAATTGTTTTACTGGTTGAAAAATAAAGGTATATGAACCCTTTACCTTTAGTTCGATATTCGAAACAACAGAAGTATTACAAATGATGTTCAAATACTCACAGCAGCGTTTGGCGTTCGTAAAATCACACCGAAATAAAGAACCTAATCTATTCCTACCACATTGTCCATTAAGGCGCGACGATTCTACGATAATTTATTGAACAGGTTTGTGTCACTGGCCAACGAGATAAATAAATTATTGCCGGCCGCCATTTATCGTGATTTACAGCGCGACATCTGAACATCTTCGTCACAGTTACGGGCCGTGTAAACAAGTTTTACACGACGATACTTCGAGAAGCGTTAATTCAAACAAAACTATAATTTATCATTTAGTAAACGTTAAAAGACAGCCATGGAATTCACCTCCCGCGACGTGTTCAACTTTTATTAATCGATTTATACAATGAGGTCATAGACAACATGATTTTTGCACATTTAACATTATTAGTATTGTCTCTAAAAAAATGTTGTATCGATATCAAAGCGGTATAACATTTCAAAATTTTAGTTTATTATCTAGCGCCGTGCGCTCACAACTATTGTTCAATGAATTAGCTTATTTTGTGTCAATAACATATGTATAATGTTAATTTATGATTCGATACCTGATTGTTATTATTATTTTTTCCTTCGGTATTCAGTTGACTAAATAATATTTATTTGGTCAGAACAGAGGTGGGGAACCCGCGACCTTTTGGCCACTCTGGTGCGGCCTTCTGGCCAATTCTGGAAAAACGAAATTTGGAAATATCTGGGGAAAAAGTATAGCAAATTGAGGATTTCAAATTTCTCGGTGTTTACTGCGGCCTTATGTCGAATCAGAAAAATGAATGCGGCCTTTAGAGAAGAAAAGGTTCCCCACCTCTGGGTTAGAACATAGTATGCGTTCTGGAAGTGAATACGAAGAATTTGCTTATTTATCTTGTATTTTTTAAATTTGAATCGTTCAAATTATGTACACTCCCACAGATTTTGTCAGTCAAGTTCATCCGTGCACTTGACGCCTGAGATGCCGAAGGCGAACCCGGTCGTTAGTGACAAAATCTGTGGCAGTCCGTATATATTGAACGATTCAAATTTAATATTGAAATTCCACCAAGCACCTTCAGTCGAAATCTTAAATTGTATTTTTTAAATAAATATATTTTTTTAACCAAATGTTGAGAAAAAATTTCAATTTTGGTGCTAAATTCATATTATTAATAAAGTGAAACCGTAGATTTGTGAAAATTGATGGTTTTCTATAAATAATCACGCAAAATGGATTAGTTCATATTTTTGCAATGCTCATAAAACTCTTCCAACTCCATTTAGTCGAGTACGTCATCAAAATTAGTGTAATAATTTTTAAAGTCATTAATAAGCATTAAAACGCACACTGTTTTTATTGAATTTTGAATATTTCAGACGCAAATTGCGGGAAATAAAAATGTAAAAGCAGGTATTAAATATACATAACTGAAACAAGACTTAAAACATTGCACTCACATAGCGGGAAAACGTGAATTCCGGATACGTTAAATAGTGGTTTTACTGTATTATAAATGCAATAAGTTTAAGTGAAAACCGTATGAAACAATATTTTCATGTTCAAATACTCTTGTTCCGCCATTTATATAATAATGTTTACGCTTTTATATTATATTTTGAATGACATTGTTCTGTGATAGATGAATATTTTTTTAATTCATTCATTAATAAATTTACGTGTGAGATTTATAATGTATAAGCCAGATCTGATATTTTGAATGTCACAGTTTTGAAACCACGAACACAGCGTCTTTCCGATGCTAGCATATATCTTGATCACCTGCCCATTGCCCATTCAGGTACATTGTTTCTTTCACCCACATAGTAAAAACGAAACACTAAATCAACACCAGGTAACAAGCATTGCTTAAAAAACAACACTCATTCAAAGAATTTATTTATATTTAACAACATTAAATATAATAAAAAAAAAGCTGGAGAACTTTTGGAATTTTGATAAGTTTTGAGTTCTTCGTTTTTATATATGATAAAAACAAATTACATGTACACTCAACTCTTTATTTACACGATTTTGAAATAATAAAAAATACACGATTTTGTTTTAACACGACCAGACACAAAAAACATAAAAGCGGATAACGGATTTCATAATAACAAACAAAAGTTTCATTAAATCTTAGCACGTCAGAAATTTCTAGCGATTAAAGTGATTTGTGTCTGGTCCCTCATAAAAGTCCCCGTATATAATCAAGCAGCAATAAATAGTATTACTTTTTAATAATAAAAATACGTACTATGAATAATATTTTGTTTTGTCAACTTATTGGGTCTTAATATTAACTCTTTTTTACACGTTTTCCGTACCACAATTAAGATTATTATTTTGAACATTTGATAAAATCTTATATATTATAAATCTATGTAATATATTATCGGTGTTTTTTCGTTTCATATTCGTAAACATTAATCGATCCAAAAAAAGGTTATAATATTTTTCTATGTACGCAAACTGATTTTATTTCCTACTCAAATGCATTGAATGTCTAAAATTTTCTACACCGGACGTATTTTGATCACAAAAATTCTTTTATACATAATTTTGGCATCGAAAGAGTTAGATATTCTATTGTCATCTTTAAATATGAATCTTGAATAAATGTACCAGTCAAAGTAATCCCACTTTTCACGATATAAAAATAATATATTACTTTTTTTGTGTTATTTAATAATGCACGTCTCGTGAGAAGGTGTAACTTGATATGTGACCGAACTAAACTTTCACATTTTACGATTAAACAATCGTTAAAAAATGACTCTCAATAGTAAATAAATATCGCTGAGATGACCTCATCGTCATCTGGAACTGTTTTTGTTATAACTCAACCAAAAAACTGATTGAAAAAGTGTCATTAATAATGAAAATAAAGTTTCAATTGTAAGAGCGATTATAATGATGAAAGTTTTTTGGGTAAAATTGACAAATAAATAATATTCATGAATACATAACTAAAACAGTTTGCTAAGTAGAAAAATAAAACTCAATTCATGTCAAAATAAAAGACTTTTGTTTTGTAGTAATGTTATTAATTAATATATTATATACATATGTTATAAAACCAATCTGTCATTGTAACATAGACATATTCGAAAATTGTAGATAGTAATTTTTCCGAAATTGACCGGCCTGTAAATAATAAATGTGAGTTACTTCTTTTTCGATGTGACAATTCACAGGTTATCTGTATATATTTTATTATTTGAGCACTATCAATTGTTGAAGATAGTATAAGAAAAAACATAAGTTGGTAGAAGAACAATGTGATATTTATAGGCCATAATATATACATATATGAACAAAATGAAATTTAAGTATTTCCGGTAGGGCTGTGGAGTCGGAGTTGGAGTGGAAGTCGGAGTCGCGGAGTTGCGGTATTTTGGGCGGAGTCGGATTCGTGAAAAATGAACGGCTCGAAATTTTTTTGAAAAATATTTTTAATGATGTGTATTCAAACAAAGTAGGCCAAAGTGTTGACATTTCATGCTTGGCTGACTAAAGATGATCTGATGGAATACATATACATATAAGTTAAAATGAAATTTTTGAAAAATTTCCTCGGAGTCGTAAATTATTTTAAAACTGGAGTCGGAGTCGTCTTTTTTTTTACGCGACTCCACTGCCCTGATTTCCAGGGATAGAAAAAATCTAGCTTTTAAAATCGATCTTTTGACGGAATCCAAATATTAAATTTGTGTTGTTTTAATTAATTCATTTACAACATAATAAATGTACATTTTAAGTAAACCTAATTAAGATTTTTCGAATACGGCCAATTGTGATAAAAAAAAAATTAATGCAATTCTGTAGCATGAACAGTCGTGGTCCGAATAAATCAATCAATTAATAATTACTTCATTTTACTTTTATGAAAGCGTTTAAAATATTAAATACGGTCTTTTTACACCATCATTAACTTGCTTCCTATTAAAATGTTAAAAAAAGAAATACGTTCGGAAATAAAAAAAACAAACACATTATTTCCTTTGCTTCCGACTGCGAAACAGTAACGTCATTTTCGCTCATCCGGTTTCTTCAAACATAATTATATTTCTTTGTTCGGAAGTATGTATAAAGTAACGTTTTTGTTTTTCAATTTAAAAGAACCGCCTTCTGTTCCTGGATTAAAATAAGGAAATGAGGTGGTTTACTTAATGCTAATGTTAATTTTTCTTATATATATATCTTTTGATTTCTTTGCATTAATGTCTTTTTTAAGAATACAAATATATATTTTTTAAGGCGTCGGTTAACAATGGATGAAGAATAATAACGCACTCGAAAAATTTAGTAATTATAAGCTAAAACATAAAGGTTAGTATTTTCCGGTCAGAATTTATATTAAATAGTCATAATATATCGTTCAGTGTAAATAGTCATATATATATATATATATTACCATGTCCGCTCCCAATATGGAGCATATGGACTCCATATGGAGTTTATCTCAACAGAAATGTTTCTACGAGAACTGATTGTTACTCAGATGCTCAACCTCTCTTTTTCAAAAAGAGTAAGAATAGAAGGAAAAGGCTAAGACAGGACTAGTGGTTAGATAATCACTCTCGATACACCCCGTTCATAGGATAGGATGGGTGGGAATGGAGAATTCAAGACATCACATACATCCATGCCTTTGAACAGAAATTCATAAATTGATTGAAAAATCAATTTATAAAACTGCCCGTACTGGGAATCGAACCCGTGTCCTCCGATGCGGTAGCCAACGATGTTGACCACTCGATCACGCAGGTGGCTGACCAGTCATAATTTAAATGAAATTAAAAAAAAACCTAACCTAACCTAACCAAAATGGTTATAAAATATTCTGACCGTATAATATTTTTATTCTGACCAAAAATTGATTTAAATTCTGACCATTTTATTTGTTCACAATAATAAATTGTTTAGTTTTATATATGTTTAATATTTATGTGTGTTAATTAACTATAATTGAACGAGGTTTATCTTTATCTTCAGACAATGTATCTATTATAAAGCAGCTTACTTATGATTAAAAACTTTTTAAACTATATACATTAAAAGACAACATATTTTAATAAACGTGTGAGGTATGTACCATTCATAAGAATTTCAAAAATAAATATTATCGACATCATTAAAATAAGAATTTTTAATTAATATTTGTCAAAATAAATCAGACATTACTATTTTTCGGTATATTTATAATACAAAATAAATACTTCCTTCGATAAAAATATATGCCACCACTTTAAAAATTAAAAAGCTCATTTAGTAATAGAGTCAAAATTGGTAAAATATCCATGTAAAACAAATTGCGGGGACTAATTAATACTTACGGCATATTTTAAACGACATAATTGATATCTATCAAATCCTTTTATTTCTGAAAATATTGTTGGACAAATCATATCCCAATTGACATTTCTTGTTCCAAAACTATAAAATAAAACATAACGATGTAGTTAAACATCGTAAAGGTAAGAAATTAAAAAAAAAAACAAGTTTATTTCACGTAGTTATTTTGCAATCGATTCCAAACCGGAGGCTTATGTTATGTTTATTAAACAAAGAAAGGCAAATCCATCATCTTATGAATCTCCAGTCACATTAGCGCCGCTGAAACGTCAACCCCTTCACCAGTGGTGTGCCCGGAATGGAGAAATTGGGGCTTAATAAAGATTTTGGCAAACACATATTTTTGTTAGCGATAAAACATAATGTTAATAAAATGTAACTATAAATAAAGAAGATGAAATAAAATAAAATTGTTCATGCTTTCGGATTCTTCTTGGCGTAGCTTACAATTAATTATATATAGAATTTGCGTGAAAAAAATTAGCGGCAATTAAAAATATATTATAAAGTAAAACACTAAACATAAAGTTATGTAATTTGCCGCCTGTGTGGTCGAGTGGTCAACGTCGTTGGCTTCGGTTACGGAGGTCTCGGGTTCGAATCCTGGTACGGACAGTTTTATAAATAGAATTTTCAATCGATTTATGAATTTCTGTTCGAAGGCATGGATGTATGTGATTTCTTGAATTCCCCCCAGCCACTCATCATATCCTATGAACGAGGCGTATCGAGAGCGATAAGCTAACCACTAGTCCTGTCCTAGCCTTATCCTTCTATTCCTACTCCCTTTGGAAAAAGAGAGGTTGAGCAACTGAGTAACAAGCAGTTCTCGTAGAAACACATCTGTTGAGATAAACTCCATTAGGAGTCCATATGCTCCACATTGGGAGTGGACATGGTAAAACAAAATGTATTTAACCGTCATGTATTTAATCGTAGATACAAGTTTTGTTTTTTGCTTTAAAAACTTTGTTATATTTGGAAATTTCGTTTGTAAATTTGATATTCAATTTATAAAAACTCGGGAAGTTTTATATATTATAATAAAATATAATTATTTATATACGACTGACTTTTTTATTGAAATTTAAAAAAATATTGGTCCATTTTTTTTGTAACCCCGTTAGTTCCCAATTTGTAACATATTGATTCCCCATATGTAGATATTATCTAAAAAAAATACAATAAATAAAGATGAATATATAAAGTAAGGAAAATATTAGTTTTTAGCTAATTGCTCTCGCTTCGCCTTAATTTTAAAATCATAAATATGTAAATAAATTCATAATATAATCTATAAATCGATTTAAAATTACATTTCTGAAACTGCCACACATACTGTGATTTGAACCCGAGAATTCAACAACCAAACCCGACAATGTTAACTTCTCAGTTTAGCATTATAATATAATGTTGTAATAAACAACTACGCCGGCTGCGTGGTTGAGTGGTCAAAGTCGTTGTTATATATCACGGAGGTCACGGGTAAAAATCTCAGTATGGATAGTTTTTATAAATAGATTTATGAATTAATGTCTAAAGTCATGGATGTATGTAATGTCTTGAATTCTCTCTTACCCAAACTATTTTAAAAATAGGCGTAGCAAGAGTGATTAACTAACCACTTGTCACTTTCTAGTACTATCCTTCTATCCCTACTCTGTCTGAGTAACTGACTCTTCTTGTATCTCACTGTATCTCAAAAAATCTTTTGAGATACCTCCATTCGTAGGCCATATGCTTTAAATTGGGAGCAGATATGGATTATTACAAAAAAAAAAAAAACAATTATAGTTAGTGCTTGGTTTTTTAAAGCACGCAACTGTGTTTACCCGTTGGGAGCTTTCCCGCGATCGCACACGGGCGGCGAGGGAAGGCGGGCGGCTGTCAACACTTTGTGATGTTTGATAAAGCGATGCCGACATGCCAGCGGAATATAAATTAGAGATTATGTGACGCAATTTTTCATCTCCTCCATTATGTCTGTTAGTCTCCGGCCCTGCCAAAACTAAATGAGATGACGGGGGCACGTCAAACTCGCTCTCTTCTTGGGATCACTTTGCCGTTTATCTTATTTATTTTCTATAAAGATTTTCGGCAGCTTACGAAAACTGGATTGATCGGGTTTGCTTCTTGTACTGGAATCACGTCAAAATTATAATTTATTTATGAATAAATATCGCTTGTCAGATTTTGCGAGGCAACTCGGGGAATACCACTGTATATACAAATTAAAACACTGAATTTTATTTTGCTGAATATTTTTAATAATAGATTAAAAAATGTTTACTGATAACTTCTTCTAATAATTTTATAAGAGTTTTAAATTAAATAAATTTTAATTGTATGTACATACAAAATATAATTTCGAACTATTGTAAAAATAAAAATTCTTTTAAAATGTAATGTTTCATTTTTTAAGCATTTTGGAACGAGCTGTGTTTGAAAATAATACTCTTTCATATATATGGTGGCCTGTCACACAAACTATAATTATCTACACATATTTTTTACCACTTATTAAGGAAGGTTTTTTACTCTATTGACTTGCTTAATATTTTGCAATTATATTTTTTATTGTGGTTATGTATAGATTTTTTTATTCCTTATAAATACCAAAAATAAACTACTGATTAGTTGAAAATGCTCGTGTAATATTAAATAAATATGAAATTAGTAAAAAGAGTGTTTTCTTTTTTGAATATAATGTCTTGAAAGTGAGCTTCAAATTTAAGTTAAAAATATGTCCAATTATGTGTTCTATACAAATAATATATTAAAGGAAACAATGTTGTTTAGCTTTTTAAAGTAATAGTCATATATAATAAATATATTTTCGAAAGATATTCGAGGTTTTACTTAATCTGCAAAATTCTGCATTATTTTAAAAACCAACTTCATTTTACTAAATAAAACTCACCTCCAACTTTTTTCTTTGGCGGGACTTTTAAATTGTGTTATTGCACTGAATTGCATATTATTCTTAATCAAGACCAACAAATCTATACCACAGGCATATCAAAGAGATCTTTGTTTTATCTTTTGAGTCGCTTTATATAGTTTTCAGTAGGCAGTCACGTCTGAAACATCTTTTCTTTGAGCAATATCATACCGCTCGTGATAGCATTGTGTAATATTATTATTAAACCCGTGTTTATGAGAAGGCAATTTATATTCATACGACGTCTGTTGTTTCATTTCCTGATGCCGCACGCTTTTCGTACATTTCTCTCTCTGTACGCGACAACGGCGCTTCCTGTGTCCCGGATCTTCCCGCTTGCCGTTTCTGCAAAATATACCCAATTGTTACATAATTAGATATAAAAGTTTTTGCTAGGAATTTAAATATAAACGTTATTAATCATTCAAAACTAAATAATAATACACTTATTTTACACCTCATTTTAAATGAACACGTACTAGAATTTTTAATTATAATTATTTTATATATAAAAATAAAACCAACTTTTTATTTAGCATAAAAATGATAATTTTGAATTACACAGCATTCCTGAGAAATTAATCTTTCACGAAAATTAAAGCGTAAGTTTTCCCAGGTAATATGACAAGGTGGCGATTCACCCTAATTGTATTTAAGATTTCCGTTAGTTCTTACGATGACGTTATGCCAAAATAGCTTTCAAATTGATATTTTTTGTTTGTTTACTTTTATATTATGGAGATTTAATGGATATGTGCCAATTCAATCTAATAGCGAATTGCATACTCGATTATTTAGAGATTTAAAAAAATATATTTCCGTAATGCTTAATTATTTAAAGTATATTCTGGAGCATAATAACGTCGTTTCTTTTGTTAATTTTTTACCAGGAAAATGCTTTAAGGCTTGTATGTAGGCAAAAAATATATGGAGAAATTATAACACCGTTTGGATACGGGACTAACTTTTGTGAGCTTACATCATCTCATTATCCATATGACGCTGACCTTCTCCTACAATACCAAGAACTTCGTTCGTCTTTAGGAACAATTGTTTTTTTGGCCAAATGTGTTCTGTATAAAAGCCAATTGTTAATCAGGATTCTCACCCCAAAAAAACCCGCGAAAATTAATGAAAAAATACACTGATTTTCAAGATAATTTTTACATGACCAATATAAAACTAAATTGGAGTTCAGATGCTCATTTAAAATTGAATGATTCTTTTTATATTGGTATATATTGGTTGCTTAATCACTTTATGCTCAAACTGAATATGTTGTTTAGTTTGGTTTAAATATTTTATTTATTTTCTGTCGCTGATATTTTGTGACTACTTAAGTTAATACATAATTAATTCTATAAAAAATGTAACCAATAAGAAGTAATTTTAAAACGGTCAACACTGTTGTATTCATAATGATTACATGTAAAAAATACTGAAAATATATGCGATATATTTTTATAAATATATTTACAAACGGAGATCGTTTGATTTAAAAAAATATATATTAATAATTGGTTTCAATATAATTAATATTGTATTTACGAAGTAAATTTATAAGTCAGAATTTGATTTTCTATGAACAAGACATGATAGTTAAATATAAGTCTACTATTTTCTATTCACTTGATACAAAGAAATATCTTTACAAGCTAGAAAATAATTGATTTTTAGTATTTACCGCAGTCCGTGGCCTGTTAACTTAGGATTTACCCGACACAAAATAGTCGTTTATTTATATCTTTATGATGAGATTTAATGATCAAGAACATAAATAAAACTTATTATTTTGCGTCCATTCTAATGAATTATTATATACTTCTTCTTTTATCATATTCTGCCGTCTCTCACCAATTCTCACATGAAAGCATTTATAAGTTCCTTTGTGCTACCGTTTTCCGGGAAATATACGCCAAGGAATCTGAAGCTTTCAATCCTCTCGATGATCGGTCTTGAGCTGTTTAGGGTCCTATCAGAGCCATGACAGGCTTGGTTACACATCACTTTGGTCTTACTTGTATTTATTTTTAGAATAATGCAACCTTAAATCCTAACAAGTCGAAAAACTCTTAGATGGTCTTTAGACATTAGTCGAGTGAGGCAGTATCATTGGCATATTAAATATAACATATTTGTAGTTTTCACATTTTTTTCAAAACTCAATAAAAATCAAAGTCCTATTTTACAATGTGTGTTTAATGTTATTTGTTTTATCGTTGACGGAAAAATATTTTGTCGTATATTTCAAAAAGCGTGCAGCCAATGTTTGTAATCTATTGTCCTCATTATTTGTACCAGAATTTTCTAAATGAGTAAAAATGTCCTTTTTTATGTTTCTTGAATAGCATGTATTTGATTGTCACACCACTTATAATCGGTTAAATTAAAAATTGTTATTACAAACTGATTACTATATTGTTTGTTTTCTTTTGACAAAGCACATCAGTAAAGGTAAATTGTCCTTAGTCTGAAAAATAATATATTATATTAACAGTGGTAGATGTAATAAATATTCTTAAAATATTTTTATAAATATATTTATTAATAGTAAATTAATTTAAATATTCATATTCTGCTTTTATTCATGCACAATAAAATACTAAATGATCAAGGTTTCGCAATCCTTTTTGAGTTTCGATGTTTGCATAAGCTCGATCGAGTTTAGGTTGTTACCGTTCATTCGAATCTCTCAGGCGCTATCTCTCGGTTTGTGTATTTGCGGCCTACTAAATTATGAGCCTATCGGTTGATTACTTTCCGTCTACTATAATCATAATATTTATTGCTAATATTCAATGAAAATATCCAATAAATATTTTTTTAGTAATATTAACAATTAATACATTTTTTCTTCTATGTAATGTTTCAATTGGATAGAAATGAGACAACATTCTTAAAATCACATGTATTAAATCTATTCATTGAAAACTCTTGATAAAACCGTAGCTGAAGTCAACGAGCATGATTATAATCAAATGTATAGATAAACCAAATGCAAATCAGTTTAATTGAAAAAGTAGCTAAGAGTAAAACATTTTCAGTATTTTTAAAAACTGTCACTTTGATGTTAAAAACAAAAATGTTGATGTTTTGTAGTGTTTTTTTTTTATCATCATTTGTATTTATTTACTGTATGTATTTTGTTTTACTTTCTTAGTTTCGTTAGTCAAGTAACTATTTAGGTTATATGATAGAGAAACGTATTTTTAACATGTATTTCCGTAAATTTTATTATTAAAAACATTTAATTTTACCGTAATTTTAGCTTATATTTAAATTAGATTTTATCTTCAAATAAATATAAATAAACATACAATTTAATGATAATATAAGAATTCAAGTTAACAACAATGTTTTGTTATTAAAATATAATATGTAAAATACAAATACAGAGAACATGAATATATATATTTATTTTTAAAATTAAGAACATTAAAAGTTATCATGGAGTATGGTTCCCACTGATGATTCGTTGAGATTTTCAATTAAATTATATTTACTGAAATATCACCATATACACTTTTAACTGGACACCAAATTGATCTTAGAGCAACACAACCAAACTCTTCATATTGAGTTTTTGTTACCATCGATAATTGTAATGTATCTGGGGTGGATTAATTTTTTATATTACTTAATAGTTGTTTAGAAAAATTCTTACATCCTTCGAAACATTGAGCCTCTGTTATAGTGTTCAGCAACAGTAAAATAAAAATGAAACCGTTTCTTAAATATTAATGCTTGATTTCAAACCTGCCACAGATGGACTGTTCACCCAACGTTTTGGGGTATAAATTTTTCTGATTTAACATTAAATACGATAAAGAGACTTTTCTGAGCAAATCTTTTTAATGTATATTTCCAACTCTCTTCTTTTGTTATCAGTAGAAGACCTTTTGTCAGACAGTTGTTTTGTTTCAGCAGAGAAAACGTCATCTTTGTTGTACTGTGTCTCAAATATAACTGATTTTAGTATCTTTTCATTTTAGCTTATGCTACGATTTTCTATTCCATATTTTAACATCCACTAAGCGTCTATCACAAAATACTTAAAATACGTGTATCTAGTTATTGATAACAGTGTTTGTTTTTGTGTGTAAAATTTTGTTGTATCACATGAGTGCATGTGTGAGAAAATATGATATCCCTATAAATAAATTGAATGCAAGTATTAGGGTAACATAAATTTCACTCGATAGTAGATTTATGTGAAATCTGTGATCGGCCTTCAGTGGCATCTCCCCAACACTTGAAAGGTGGCTGAATAGGGTTGACGTACTAACATGTACGCAAAGCGGAATGGCGTACGGCTAAAATTCATTTCCTGCTGGTCACTGCGACTCCCTTGTCGTCACCCGGTCGACCCCTTCGTAAGGCACCCCATTCGCAGGCGATTTAGATGTCTCAATGAAATAGGGGTAATTTTGTACTATTAGATTAATGTACAAGTACTATTGCACAAGTTGTTTTTATAGTACGTATGATATAATAGTCTAGTCTAGTCGGGTCCTATGGCGCAGCGGCTTACTTGCCAGTTCTTACGGGTTCGAGTCCCAGTACGAGCAGCATTCTTCGACAGATTTCTGTCCGAAGGCATGTGCGTTTGTGATTTCTAAAAATTCCCTACCATCCTTTACGATCTTTCATTAACTGGGCGTAGCTAGAGCAATTAGTTAACCACTAGTTCTTTTCTAGCCTTATCCTTCTATCTCTACTACTCTCTTTGGAAAATAGCGTTTGAGTGACTGAGTAACAAACAGTTCTCGTAGAAAAAATCTGTTGAGTGACCTCCATTAAAAGGCCATATGCTCCACATTGGAAGCGGACATCTTTATTTTTCAACAAAAATTAAACATATATTTTAAATTAAGTGAATGTTGATAATAATGGTAGGGGTAGGAATTTTACATATGGTAAACATTCATGTCTTCAAGTTAAATAAAGAATAAGACAAAGCATGCTAATTTCAGTGTCTTCTTTTAAATAAAGACGAAATCTTTGTTGAATAGCCTTAACGTATTTCAAATTTGTTACGTTCATCTGTTGTCAAACATGAATCAGAAAAAAACAGCAATTGATATTGACTTGCAAAAGTTTAATCACATAACCGTATGGAACTATCTCTGTTTGGCTATAGAGGTTGATAAAACTGATAGATATAATTTAATGACTTCTTTTCATAATTAAAACTATAAAGATTCATTTAAGTCATAATAAAATTGAATAATTTCAAAATTTACCTTTGATCCATGCCATTAAACGATTGATGATATAGTTTCACTAAAAATAAATACATCGAAGTTTTATGTTAAAGGAAATGTAATGTAATAGAACAGAGTACACGTTTCTTGCAAAGTACTTTGCTGTCAAGTCATCGGAACACCGCCGTATCTTTAAATATCCCCTTAACATAAATATGCACTCGCGTTTTGTGTAGGAAGTGGCGATAATGTGCTGAGGGTATAAGTTTAAGGGGTGATGTGGAAATTGAAAACAATAGCCAGTCGCCGTTATCACTTCCCGCCTCTGTATTATTTCAATATGCACACGTGGGGGTCTGCACGTGCAAACAAAGCCTAGAAGAAATTCATCAGCTAAGAATCATATTTTAATTTAAATTGAAAAAATATATAATAAGAGCAGTTTAATCAATAAGTCACTTATTATTATCTCTTCTCGTTCCATGAATATAATGTTGTAATACCGCAAACATAAATATTTTCTCATCCGAAGATAAAAAGTTTATTAATAAATATGATTTTAATCGCCAAAAAATTTATGTATCTTATTTTATTGATTTTTAACTCCCGATTTTTTAAATTTACCGTTTAGTAATTTATTTGAATCTGGTTTATGTCTCATAAAATACACAACTAATAATTACGTATTTAAATTCAAACGATTATTAAAAACACAATATTCCTTTGAACTACTTACACTTTTATTTAGCTAACTTTTACTCATGACGAGCATTATCTACCGATAATAGTAGTCATGAGCGAAACTGGTCCTGATCTTGCTAAATAAAACTGGAAGTCCTACATAATTAATTACTAAATTAAATCTTACTCTCTTTCATATGTTGTAGCAGGCGTAGACAGTTTTTTTCATAGTTGTATACAAACTCAGTTAAACAAATGTAAAATGAAAAATAAGTGACTAATCATTGATTTTTTAGGGCGGTATAAGAATCTTTTCAATTTTAGTTTGAAAACTTGGACACTGGTGTTAGTGATATCTCTTCTACTCGAATTGATCTCAAGCAAATATGATTTAGTAATAACTTTGACACAATTTTGAAAAGGAAATATTAAAAAAATATCTTGTATCAATACGGTATACTTTGAAATGTTTTTTATAACAACGCAACTTGTCACCAGAATAAAAACAAGATGCGTTTTATTGCGTCGTTAGCGATGAAGTGCATTTTTAAATGCCGTAGATAATTTATAAACGAAATGCAATCAGACTGCAACTGAAAAACAAGTCATATCAATCAACTATGCTTGTTTGGTACATTAAATTGCACGGTGATTAATTTTATTGTTCTAAAGATCATTTTTTTATAAACATAATAATTCATAAAAGTTATATTTATTAAAAAATTGTATATGTATAATAATATTAAACACTTAAACATAAAAAGGTCGAAATCATCGCCTTTTTGCTGTGGTCTAGTTTTTCAGAGCGGGTCTGGGTTCGATTTCAAGTTAATGCCAATGTCAAATTAAGAAAAGGTTTTTTTATTTACTTTTATTTACTATTTTATTTTAATTTTTGAAAAACATAAATGTAAGTCAATTTTCATAGAACCTTCTTTTTCAAAATTAAAAGCTAAATTAAGATAATCATACAGCATTTGCAACTTATAAACTTTTAATAGAACTTACAACAGTTGTATATATTATAAATATCGAAAAAAGCTGTAAGTTACATCCTTTTCCTTTTCTACGATCAATATCTACTGTCAAATATATTTTATTATGTCTCTCCAATAGCGCTATGCTCTTATACATTTGATAATAAAATAATATGATGTATTAAAATTAGACAATAAAATTGGGTACGCAGAATACTTATGTTCATTTGTAGTCTTCCCAGTCGAGTTTTAAATAATTTGCCGAGTCCTAATTAACACCGATTATTTTTTACCACAATTGCCAAAATGTTATCTATAAATTTCGATTTCAAGGTATCTAAATTGCTAATTGTTCCATTTACTTCGTTACCAGTCTTTGTCGCTGAAATTTGTTAAGTATACGTTTTTTATTGCTCACTTACCTGTTTTATTTTATCGCCTTAGTCAGCGGAAGCCTATCGATAATGATAGCCACCAGGTATTTCAATACTTAGAAAAGGAAACTATTTAGTACGAGTAACTTATCGTACGACCGAAGACAGGGCCGCGTATTATCGAATAAAAATTATATTCAATATTGTTCTTTAGATGGAACTTAAATTACTTTGACCATGTTATATTTATAATACTTATTTTTAATTCAATTTGGTTGAAAACTACTTTAGATTTTATCAATAAATGTGTTTACTTTCAGTTTTTGTTGAAAATCATTATATTTATAAGAATAAATCATTTTTTTTTGTAATTACACCAATTATAGAAATGTTGCATATCGGTTCCGCTCATCACGAATGCTATCAATTAGAAAAGATTCTCATCATTTTATGACGTAATAGCATGAGTAAATGTTAGGAAAATGAAAAAATATGTTTTGTTTTATAAACATTAGATTAAACCTAAAAAGTCAACTGAAGTGCATAAATCCCGCGGAACGCTATTTTCTACAAGATAATAATAATGAAGTTCTTTTAAGTAAATTCCATTTTTTTTAAATTTACGACACTAATGCATAATGCGCATTGTAACTTTTTTTTTTTAAATCCATGTTTACTCTCAATGTGAATAATATGGCCACTTTTTATACGAGAACTGCTTTTCGAAGAGAATAGGGATATTAATTATAGCTTTCTCACTAAGCCTTGATATTTTAGAATTTTAAGAGTGGGAGAGACTTTAAATACATCACAAATATCTATGCCTTCGATAATAAATCGATAAATCGATTGGAAACATGCTGTCCGTACTGGAACTTGAATCCGCGAGATCAATCACGGAACACAACGACGTACCCGACAACTACTACGAATATGTTATCCAAGAAAATTTCTAAGCAATTTAATTAAACTTGATGTGTCTTCGAGTATTTTTACGTTTTTTTTTTAAACAAAATACGAAAAATATTTCAAATGATTTTAAAAAACTATGCACTTTATTTACAATGTAATATTTTATATTTGATAATAATGAATAAAAAGAAAAAAGTATTTCGACAATTAATACAATAAAGAAACAGCCGAAAGACTTAAAAAAAAAATAAGCATTAATTTTAATCTAGTAACGGTATTTTATTTTGTATAATATCTTTCGAGAAAATTTGTTTTTATAAAAAAAACATTTGAAAATGATATAATAAACTGTTATAATGCAAAAAAATATGAATTATTTTGATAGTTGAACTGTTACGCGAATCACTGATTATTTCCACTTGTTAACGATGCGGTCCTGGGCATTCCTTATCCTTGCATTTTATCTCTTGTATGCTGGTACCATCACACAGTAGTTCTGTTACAATCGTTCTTCATGTGTGGAATATACGCTAAACACTGCTAAATGAGCTATTAAAACCTTAAAATTGAAAAAAGATTAAACATTGTCACAACAGTATAATTTGCTTAGAGTATGGACATCAAACTTGAAGTATTTTTTTATTTACTAAGTAGGGTGCGGAAAACATGCAATTGGAGAAATTTCAATCGATTTAAAAAAAAATCGGTTAAACTCCGATGGTGATGAATGAATTGTATTTTTTAACTATGTTCGCTACCAATGCACAGTCGGCCTCCTATATCATAGATATTGTGACTACGATATAGAAATGTTGCGTTATAGGAGATTAGGCAGCCATACATGCGAGGTTAGGTTGTTTCAATTGTATTTTGTAAATTTTGTGTATTGTTTACTTTTATTTTCGCCTCTGTCGTAGATTACTTCTAGCAAAGTGAAGGGACAGATAGCTAACGAAACATATTTTTTCGATGCACTTATAGAAAATTCTAATTTGGCCTTGAAAATTTAACGTTTTGTAAAAAAAACTACGCTATAGGAGGGTTTACTGTTTATAGACTGTACAACAGCTTGTATCAACATACGTTTTATATGTAAATCGATTGTTATTCAGTCGCTTATTTTTTTTATTACAGGCATTAGAGAGAGAAAGATAAAATATAACTAATTGGTATACCACGTAGAAATTTATTACGTAAAAATGGTAATGTACATATTTAATCTTAGAAGTCGTTTCAAATATCGTTGATTGCTTGATTGGTATTTAAAATTAAAAATTTTCTTATGTTGTCATGGCGTTCAAACAAGCTAGCGCTAATTCAATATTTTAAAATAAATATGAGCAGTATTTTTTTTATCTATGTCCACTAACAATGTAGATCATATATATTTCTAATGGAAGTATCTCAACAACACTTTTTCGACAAGAACAATTGTTACTCAGTCGCTCAACCTCTCTTTTAAAAAGAAAGTAATAGGGGTAGAAGGATAAGGCTAGCACAGTACTAGCGGTTAACTAATCGCTCTCGCTACGCCGAGTTATTGAAGGATCGAAAGAGTGGAAGGCAATTTTTAGACATCACAAATACCATGCCTTCAAACAGAAATCGATAAATCAATCGAAAGAAAAAACAAAAAGTATACTTTCAGAAAATGCTCAAATTTATTACCATTAGTTGTGTCGGTAAAATAACGACAAACTCGTGCAAAGCAATTGAATTCTTATTTATATTGAAAACGTCGTGTGATGTCAAATCGCGTAAAACGAGGGTTACAATTAACTTTTCCTGTTCTAAGTTCAAGAAATGCGACCCCAATACCCACATTTTCTTAAATATCTATTTTAATATGGGTGATACAATGTTTATAATTAAGTTATTCTTATATCATAGGTTTTTGGACCTTTTTTAGAAGAAAAAATAATATTCGATCGCTAGTTCCGTCTCTATTACATAAAACAGAAAAGAAAAAAATCAACTAAATAAAAAAGATCCTCGAAGTAGAACAAAAACGGATTAATGTGTACAAAGTTAAAGATAATAATTTATGTATCCTGGAATACTATTCTCAAAAAATACACAATATCTTACTTACATCGATACCTAATTTTATATAAATACGCGGTAACGAGATAAGCGCGCGATAGCGGTCGCTCGTAAAATAGCATGTGCAATGATTGGTGAGCTAAATCGCGTCAGTTGCGATTACATATGTGTGCTGGGATGACGTCTTTTTTACGCGCAACTTAAAATATGATTATTTATTAAAAAAACACGGATTTTTATAAAAATATGTATGAGGAATGATGCAGAGAAATATTTTAAAGCCCTTAGACTTTTTTTTTTATTTCATAAGAATAAGGCCAATAATGAGGAACCCACTGGGGTCCCTAAACGACCTTCATCGGAAGAGAGGTATTTTTCTAGTCTCCGAGCCACGAGTGTTAATAAAAAAATTGTTTGCGTTGAAAAAGAAAATAGTCAACCGTACAACTAGGTCGTACGTAAAGTACAGGGTAACCGGATGAAACAGAACATGAAATAACAGAACATGAAAAAACAGAACATCCTAAAACAGAACATGATAAAACAGAACGCGATAAAACAGAACATGCGAAAAGAGAACGTGACAAAACAGAACAATGAAAAAACAGAACAAATTGATAATTCAGAACAAGTTTGCGAACTCTATGGCATTGCACGTCTGACAATAGATAACATAACGTCTGACAGTATGGTATCTTTAGAAAACTCTAGTATTGATATGTTTTACAATCAATTATTAATGTATATATTGTATTAGATCCAAAAATGATTTTAATTTTTTTGTGAAAGCTTGATAATCGCGTTAAAATCTCACAAAAAACGGTGTCACGGAAAAATATTTCATATTTCGCATAATTTATTAGTGTTCTTCATATAAATGTGTGATTTAAACGCGATTATCAAGCCCTCAAACAAATATTTTAAATTGTGTCGTTTTTTTAGGTTAATTTGTGAAGTTTTTCGCCGTAATAATCTATGACTATCCATAACGATAATACATACTTTCAAACTGAAATTAATAGATATTTGACGATTATAAAAGTAGCAGTTGACTGATAAATTAAAGCGGACTTTAATTATTAATCCCGATTAACCGTTTTTGTAGAATAGTTTTGTTTTGTTCAAATAGTTTTACATCGCATTAAGTTATATAAATAATTAGTTTTTTGAAAATTAAACATTTTTTTTGTATTATTTGATAATTTCCCGCATTAACGGTTTCCCGCATTATTCGTTCATTTATTACGGTCCCTTGAAAAACGTAGAATCGATGTTCCACTGTATATAAATAAAGATATCAAATACAAGTAAATCCTAAACAAACGAGCGAACTGTCAATGTAGCTTAACCATAAGCAATAAATAAACAACAATTCACCAAAATTCATACTAATATTTAATATTTGTTCTCATTTATCTATGTTCTGTTTTGACATGTTCTGTTTTTACGTGTTCTGTTTTTTCATGTTCTGTTTATGCAAGTTCCCTATTTTGTTTTGTCATAGTTCTGTTTTATCATGTTCTGTTTTTTCTTGTTCTGTTTTTTCAGGTTCTGTTTTTTCGAGTTCAGTTTTTTCATGTTGTGTTCTTTCATGGAACCAAAGTACAGTATAGCATTGAAAAATATTGATAGAAAATAAAATACTGTTTATATGGTGTACGTAATAAAGCGTATACAAGAAGCTCTCGTTATGTGTGTTAAATGGTATGTGCTTTATCGCCCACCTTCCAAGGTTTATCTATCTCGCGTACCGAATAGTTTTTGTAAAAAGAAATTTCCGCAGCCTTGTTGAAGCGGAAGAAACATTATTTTTATTATAACTACCTACCTGATGCCGAACTCTTTACACATAATGCCTTTGTTAGATATAATCAGCTTATGGGTTTTAGTGTTTACAATTAAAACGATATCAGTTAGTGCTACAAAGACTTAATATTATATTTATAAATGAATACTTATTTTATAGTAAACTATTTAATAACACAAGTAATCGTTCATTATTGATCACTTTTAGGGTGTTCACTGCCAATACTTGGTGTAAAGGCATTATATAATATTAAGAAAAATACAATATTCCTTTGTACTTATTTTTCTCTTTTATTTACCAAGATTTGAGCCGGCTTCGCTCATGGCGAGTATTATCAACTGATAAGAAAAAGAATTTACTTATGAATATAATAAAGGAACAACACTGTTAAATTCTATTTATTATCAGTTGAGCGAAAACGGTCCTGATCTCTGTAAATAAAAGTGGAAATAAGTACAAAAGAGTATTGTGTTTTTCTTAATAGTTCATTATTACTTATTTTTTTTAATTCAATCATTTTTTCCAGCCCTATTTCTTTTTTTACTTTAGTTTCTTTTTACTAATTGAGTCGGTTATACCGCTGATAAAATACAACGGTGGTACATAAAAAAATGGTTTATTAATTGCTATTTCTAAGATGTGTTTATTTTGTATTAATGTAATTTTTTTCTTTTCTTTCAGGTAAGTCATATTTTCCGATTACGGTCGATCAAATGTTGATATTTATGCAATATGTGAGTATTTTTTGTATTACAATTTTGAAATGAAATGATGTTGTGTGTGTGTGATGATTAAATTTGGTTGAATGTTTTTAGTGTAATTTTGAGTAATAATATCTGATTATATTTAACAAATAATACAGTATTTCGTACTAATTCTATTATAATTTAATATTATGGGAACTGGTTTCGTTCATCACGAGCATTTCCAACTGATAATAATATAATTTACTCATTGCTATTTATAATAAGCCAAGTACAACTTATAAAGGTGTAAGAATCATTCTTTAACATTACTAGCCCTGTATTAATGTATATTATTGAAAACAGTTGAAAATGCTTGTGATGAGCAAAACCGGTTTATTATCAGATTGTATTTTTTTTTAATACAATGCTTTTTTACAAAATATCGATAAACAGCTTGTATGTAATTCATTATTCATCGGGAAATAAATTTGCTTACAAGTATTATTTTTATTGTTTAGATACGCAACATAAACTATCATTGTATAGTTCTTTTAATTGGCATTATTATAATAAAAAAAATCATCGTAAAATATATCCGTAAACTATCATTATTTAACAGCGCAGTGGTATCTGTGTCATCAAATAAAAATGCTCCCCTATCAGATCGGGTCCAATAGCTAATGGTAATCCAAGCGGTCGAGATAAACATATTATACGACGAGACACGAATATCAACGAACATTTTATCCGACGCAAGTGCGTAGAGGCACATATGGGGACAGATTAAAACAGCGTTCGTATGAAGGCGCTTAGTGGACGCAATAGCGTAGACCTAATTGATAAACCGTCCTCGAAATGGCGTAGACAGCGTCGTAGCATGCGCGGTTTCGGTTTCAGAGCCATAAATATACAAACATAATTTTTTTATTTTATTTATTTTTAAATACAACCTTTTTCCAATATGGATAATATTAGATACTATTAAAAGTCAATGTTAAGCCAACAATGTTTATAAAACAGTAACAAAAATTGAAAACTTTTAAAAATGAATACGTATCGAATAATGAGGATAAGAAAGTTTAACACACCACTCTTTTATAAGTAATATATTTTAAATAATATATTATAAACAGATTAAAATTTAGTGTAAAAATAAAAAAAACGGATATGCAGCATTATTTAGCAATGCAACGATAATTCAATGTTACAATAACCGTGTTGTGTGACCGAAAATTTTAATAATAAATTAATAACAAAATTACTTATGTGAGCATAATACAATTTAAAAGAAAACATGTATTACTCTGCAAGAATAATACCAACGGAAAGAAAAAAATAATTAATTGTTCTAAAGATCCGCGTACCAAAACATTTAATTAATTGATGAAGCATATGAGGGAGGGGGGGGGAGGTGGAGTAATACATCAAAACTAATAATTTCTGTGTTTGATGATTTTGAGATAAGTATGCCAAAATTTTTTAAATGCATTACTTTGTGTATCAAAAAACAGTTGGGTATTAAAATTTAATTTAAACACTGTTAAAATCTCGGCTGAAGATCGTTATCGGTGTCTAAACTCACATTTTTAAATGAATAATATGACATGATTAGAAAGAATCAATCAGCAATCAGTATTTTTTTAATGGTGTAATAGTATATTTTGCATCTTAGAAAAGTACAACTATTAACTTGCGATATATATTCATGGTAATTTAAATATGTTTTATGGTTACAAAAATTTGTGCTTTTCTCAAAACTAGATTTATGAAGATTATGAGTTATGACACTAAGACTCTCATATATATTTTTTGCAGCCAAAGCGTGATTAAGATACCAATTATTCAGTACACAGAAAATATAAATCTATATTTTTTAAATACTTAAAAAATCCATTGTTTTGTGACCGATCCTAAAGAACGTGAAAAATAGAAGTATCCGCTTCTTTAATCCCACCAATAAATCCACCACTGCGTCCTAGATAACTGGCCCGTAGTTATCTATTAAGCGAGCCACAAAGGTGGGTATTCTGGGTCAGTGTTGGAGCCATTATATTATATTATTATTCGTCGTATGGTGGTGGCGCAGTATAGAGATAACGGCCGTTATCTTCTCTCCGTGAAAAGTTCGCTAGTCGTTTGTTAGTTTTCACTCGGCGAGCTTTTGCTGGGTCTACGGCCGTCGCCCACCGTTTCAACGACGCGGTAGCTATACTAAATAAAATACTTACATATGTATGACCAGAGTATTTATTAAACTTTACCTGCTGCATGCATATCATTTTTGATAAACTAAAATAAAAGTAGATCTATCTTAGTATTAAAAAATAGCTCAGAACAACGAAATACCAAATATAAATGATAAAAATATCGGTGTATGCAAGCTGAGAATTTACATAAAAAATCATTTATTTGTTTTAAAACGTGTTAATAATTAATGATACTTGACATCCGTTATTATTGTTCCTTAATATTTCTGTTTTTGCAATATTTGCAAAATTTTAAATTAATATTCACTTTGTGTTGAGATTTTTATGATATTACTTTGCATTTAATGATAGGATAACTTTAAGTTGCAATGTTTATTTACTGCTGAAAAGTACGTGGAGAGAAGATATTTTTTGGAATTGCCGGAAGACAGAGTAATAACATATTACATAATTATTTATCGTTTTACCTTGAAGAGAAAATTATATTTTTATTTTTGATAAACCTCTTTAACATGTCTAAAAATATATCACAGCATTTCATTGCATCTCTAAAATAAAATTTTGAGATACCTCAAATACAGCTCTCAGGTGACATTATGTAAGTTAATCTAGAAAAGAAATCGTTTTTTCCTCAGTAATTCATTTTTTATTAGATATAATAAGATGTATTGAAAAATAGCATTGGTTTAACTTAACTGGTTGTTATTTTTGACATTGAAAAAATGAACATATGGTAGAATTTATTACTGTTATGAATTGAATTTGTTGTTACTAGAAATGCAAACAGTTGTCAAATTACCGTTTAAGATATTATCATTTTCAATTTGCTTCTTAAATTTTCTTTTGTTCCTCTACCTTGACTTTCGTTTAATATAAGAATACTTAAGGATTTCAAGTAGCCAGATACGATGCTCTTAATGAATATGTAAGACCGTATATGATTGATGGCTCACCATATTTTATCGTTAACGAATATTTATCATATATTGTCTGCTAGTTTTCCTCGTATCGTTGGACAATGATAAATGTTCACAAACGGATATCTTTCTCGTAATGAGCTCAGTGGAATATAATACGAATCTAGATTAATTATAATTATGGATTTTCATTATATAGTTAATACGAAAAATATTAAAAAACATTTTTTTTGTACATATAGCCGTACAGTTAAAATTTTAAAAGTGGTAAATTATACGAATTATGAAAAAAACTGCATGCATCTTTTGATGATTTAAAATTTTCATCTGTTAAAAAAGTAAGCCAGACAATTAGGTAAAAATAGTAAAATAATTAATCCAACATTTCTTCGCCAAAAGAGTATTTTATGGAGTTAATAAATAGTTCAATAAATGAAATGAGAGTATTTATTCTAAATTATTTGAATACATGAAAAGCTATATTTACGAATTGGCTATAGAAATAAAAAAAAGAAAGATTTTCATCAAAAACTATTTACTTAAATTGAATGTCTTCAAGTTGTATATGAAAAACTTATTACCTATCTTTAGTGTATGGCGGTACAAAAAACAAGGATAGTAAATAATCAATGTGAGAATTGATAAGTATTTGTTGCACAAATAAACTTGCTTTTTTATTGGTTGATAACGGTAATTAGCCAAGTGACCGTAAGCTAATTGCTTAATATGACGCGATTTTTTAAAATAAATATAGTTTTTTTATTATGTCTTCGAGCATTTCACTGAGTATAAAAAAAATAATAAAATAAAATTCACCACAAGTTATTCGACGAAAATTTGTCTGTACATTTGATTAAGAAAACAATAAAAAAATCCGACATTTTAATGTTTATTTTCGTACAAAAATGTACTGTTATCTATATATCTAACGGAAACCATGATAGCAATGAAAGATTGAGGCAATTTCTTGTATTAATTTGTCAGTTCATATCATACCACTTCTTAGAAGGCAAAATATTATATTTAAGCTTGCTATATACGATATTATAAATATAATTAATAGCTCGTAAATTCAGTGGAACATAATCGAATTCGTTTAATGTACTCGTAAGTTCTGTAAAAAAGTATTACAATCTATAATTCGTTACGATAACCATTAAAATCTATTATGATTTGGGTATTTATTATATTACCTCACACATCTAATTAGTCAATTGGGTAGATTTTTTTATTGATAGATGGCATTTGCTTGCAATAGAACAAGCGACCAATTTTTTTGGTATTGCCATCGTTTTTTTATTTTCCATTTTTGATTTTATTGAATGTGTAGCGAGCGGTGGCAGGTTAACTACTCCAAAATGCGGTGATCATAAACACTTTTTAAATTTGTCCACAAACCAATATTCAAATCTATTATAAACTTTTCATCCACGAGTCGAGTGCCATTATAGCCATCATACTAAAATTTGTTGGTACTTGTTATATATCCACATTGTTTGACATATTTGCTTACTTTTCAAAGTACACTAAAAATGAGGTGGATAGAAACAATCATTTTATATTTGTTATTGATAATAAAATATAAATTCATGTAGAAAATTTTCACTGGGATATTTATTTTTTTATATATATATTTAATTAGCATCAGTTTTCAAAATGATTCACTAAATAATATGTAAACAATTATCAAAAAATAATAAGTAAAATATGTAAGCGTAAAAGTCAACTTTCACATCATTTTTATCTGCCGAAATTGACACTGTTCTGACAGTTGATAAAAATATGTATTGTTAAAAACATGAAATGACTAAATTCTACTTATTTAAGACAAGAAATTCAATATTTTGTAAACGTTTTTCTACATTTTTTTCGAATCACCTTCTTTTAAGGCACCATATGGAAAATAATATTGAATTAAACACATCGTATCTTATAGATATGAATTGATGTTCAGTCAAAATTTATTTGTCGTATAATTCTAGCATATAAATAAATGTTCATTACTGGAAGCGATAAGAAAGTTGCGGTTTAGATTAAAACAAGAAAGAAACAACATTGTTAGTCATCATTCTAAAAAGAATACTTTTATACTTGGTCGATGACAGCATCTTTTAGATAAATACTGACGACTTTATAGTAGAAAAACATGTACGATAATCTTAATTTAATTAATACATATCATAGTCACAGAAAAATACAGCCATAAGTCTGAACACATCAGTTTGTATGAGAGCAATTTGAAATTTTCAAAAAAAAAACGATGACACCGATTAGCAACATAACCTGTGAAATAACAAAGCTATCAATTATCATCATGTTATTTAAAGTCATCTTCTACGGAATGGCGACTTTTTGAAGGGCAACAAATCCATAAAAAAAAAACCAACGATACATTTGTAAAAAAGTTTTTATTATCTTCTGTGGAATAAATTAAGGGGTTTTGAAATTGAATTCTGTGATTTCTTTTACAAAGTGTTTTAATACTGTTTTACAAAATAGAGAAAGAATTCATAGCTTATTTCAATTGAAAAACGTTTGTATATATGGGATAAAGATAGACAATTATTATTCATTGCTAATTAAAGCGTCGATAAATCGAATACCTAGTAAACGTTAACCATTCGTTAATCTTTGACAACATTGTCTAGGAGATAGTTGTGTTGTTGTCTCGAAACACAACGTACCCAGTGATAGAATATTTTCCACTGTATTTATAGCACATTCGATCAGAGGTCAAAAAAATCAATACGAAGTATCGCTCAGTCAATTCTTTATTTCGCATTGGGCGATAGTGTCTTCGATCTCGACAGCTCCTATCTGCGTTGAGGACATAGCCACTGCAATGACAATGCGAGGACAAGACCCAGGCCCGATTGCCACCTTATCACTACCGATAAGACCTAATGTCATGCAGTTCTTGAATAAACCTAACGATCGGAGAATGCATAATGACCCGAGCGATAAAAATGCACTGCGTCAGTAGTTATTATTATCGCTGGAAAACAATGGAAGCTATGATAATGATGTTTTATGTTGTGTTGTCTACCAAGCTTCAGCAGCATTGTTGCTCACTGCATTTGGGCGAAAGATTTCGTTGCCCCATTAACAGCTCACGTGAGATGCATTTTCGGATGCACTCCACTCACCTAAGCATGTGATAATAACATTGATTAAACAATGCAATTTTGACGTGTTTTACAGATAAACAGTGTATTTATTAAAATATTTTTTTATTTATTAAAAAGGTCAAAGATAAAATCTTTTCGATTTAACAGAGGGATTAAAAGATGAATATTAAATATGTTGCTATTTTTACCCTATTATAATGGAGTTCTAACAAGTAAATGCCAAGTCAATCAATAAAATGAATATTAAACTTTAAATATTTTATGTGTAAAAAACAATATGTAGATATGTTTATTTTCAATAGAATTATTTACATTTGTATTTTAAATTATTGAAGACGTGACACGCGGTCAACAAAAATTGACTTTAATTAAAATAGTTTGTACAATTATTTTTTAGTGGAATACTTAATAAATTTAACGTCTATCATAATCGTTGTATATTTTTTCCTCAAGATTTTACTGAAATGCTCATTATTGTGATGTATTTATTTTTGAGTTAAAAAATAATGTTCCCGTATTAAAATTATAATTTTATTTGTGATTAAATCGTTTCAAATTCTTAAGTGACGTTTTGCTCTGCTACACGTCACATTAAAAAATGGTTTTGAAATGTTTGCAAAACAAGAGTCATTCCAGCGTGGCAAACAGTTTGACTCACTTTTGATGCAATCATAAATTAAGTCAATTTAAAAAAAACAAGAAACGTAAACATTGAGTCAAATATTCAACAAATTGATTCAGTGCACAAATGAAATAACTAGACTATTCTACACCGTTAATCTTTTCTTGGTGTATCGTTTTAAATCTTACAACAAATTCTCCAATGTTTATGTTATTAATATGTAAGTGCAAATCGTAAAATTATTCTATAACATTTTATTGAAACAAACAGTAGTATTAAAAAAATGTCACACTAACATTTAATAAGTACTATTAAAGTTTGTTTTAACCTCTTTGAATCTGCGTCCATTGGAATGGAAAAAAGCCCTAAGCACTATTTACTAATTTATAAAATAGAAAGTATAATCAATATTACTTTATTAACAAATAACCTCGCGATATTAAGTCTGAAGATGCTTCAAAAAAGGCGAAACACGCGTAACAATTTATAACACAACGATAGAATAATAAAATCATCAAATTTAATTAGTGATCGATTTCGTACAACATCATGATTTTGTTATTAAAAAATATTTTACACGATAACTGTTGACATTACAATATAAAAGTGTCTTATAATATTTCCCCAGTTACATAAAATAAGTAATTAAAAATCTTTATTATTTATTGACACGATTGTCTTGAAGAAATTGTGTAACCGATTTGTTATCACCATGTTAATTTTTACTTTATTTTAATAACCGAATTATCATACTGCAGGTAAACATTTAATTATGCTGGAAACACAGCGAACACATAATTCTGATAATTTTTGTCACAGAAACGAGTTTTGTGATATAAACATATATTTGAGGTAAATATTTAATTTATTACTGATAACAATTTTAAGCTAACGAAAATGATAGAATAGATAATATGTAAAATGATTTAATTTCTTTAAAATTGAGTAATAATATGATGTATTTTTTGGGACATAATTGAATCTAAGATAAATATTTAGAAACTATAACTTCTACAAGAGTCATCCAAGTAACAACATCTTCTCAGCGATACAGTTAAATGCTTAATAAAAAATCTGAAAACACAAAGCGTGCAAAATTATATCATTTTGCACGGTAAAAATAATACGTCAAATATAATCTGTACTTATTCGTTTTTAATAAATATTACCATTATAATATAGCACGACTAAGGATTGCAAACATCGATGAATTTATGGTTATCTGATACAAATAAAGTTAAGAATAAATAAGCAGGAAAATTTATCTGCTTTTAAATCTTCTTTAATAATAATTATCCACCAACTGATTTATTCCAGACAATTAATTGATATCTAATAATCTCAATACGTATTAACCCAATTTCGGTACGTCCACACTACGGTGACGATATGACATAAGGTAAAATTAATGAATAAAATGTTGAACACTAAAATTGGCAACTTCGGCGTAATATTTTATTCATTTGGGATCTTACGTTTACCAAGAGAGAGGGCGCAGGGTACAGGGTGCTCAAACAAACTCGCACATCTGGATAACAAAACTCGGTATCTCGTTTTCTCTCGAAGCATAATAAATTATACACAATTTATCTGGAGCCTTATCGCTCCCGAACACGCCTGGAGCGGAAATGAATGTGGTGATAACAGTTTCTATCTGTGAGCCCAAATACTTGCTCGCCTGATAGTGAACTCACTATTCAAAATATTATCAGGGCCACCCTTGGAAGTTTGACAGCCCTCCTTTATGTATGATAAAAAAAGAAATGCGAAAAACAACAAATATCTGTACTTCATCAATGTGTTTTGTCCTGAATTTAAATATTATAATAAAGATAAAATTACTTCTTCATAGATTTACTTTTTCTTTATTTAATAATTATTGTCATATTTTATCTAAAGCCGAATTTTTTTAGCGTAGTGATAGCGTATACGAACTATTATATGCTACTTTTAGGGTGTTCACTGTCAATACTTGGTGGAAAGACATTATATTAATAAAAACACACTATTCATTTGTACTTCATTCCACTTTATTAATTAGGTCAGGACGGGTTTCGCTCATTGCGAGCATTGTCAATGACAGCGTTGACAATGCTTGCAATGAGCGAAACCGGTCCTGACCTAATTAATTAAGTGGAATGAAGAACAAAGGAATATTGTGTTTTTATTAATATTATATGCTAGCTGTTAAGTCTAGTGAAAAGCTGTATGAAAAAAAAATCCTGACGGTGACAGGATGAAAATATATTAATGCCTGCTCTTAATGTGGAGCATATAGCCTTCTAAAGGAGGTACCTCAACAGAAGTTTTTCTCCGAGAACTGTTTATTACTCAGTTACTCAGGGATGTTTTGACATCACAAACATACATGCCTTCTTACATATCGATTTGGAAAAAAATGCTGTTCGTACTGATACTTGTACCTGTGAGATCCGTCACGTATATCAACTTCGTTATCCACTGTACCTCGGACCCAGTGGTTCTTAAAATTTTTAGTGACTCGCGTCCCCTTGAATCCGAAAATATGTTCTCGCACCCCCTTTAAAATTTATGAACGTATTTGTAATACATTTAATATATATATATATATATATATTTTATATATGTTAAAATAGAAACATCTCCCGTACCCCCGGAAATGCTTTCTCGCACCCTATGTTAAGAACCACTGCTCGGACCGAACAATATATATATCGATGGCTTAGTTTCATATAGCTAGAATTTTCTAGTATTGAGACATCTATACTGAGTTGTAAAAAGAGTGTCAATTATATTTTGTCTCATCTTTTTAGTGAATCATATAGTCATTTATATCAATTTATTTTAAATTTATTGAAATATTGACAAAACCATAATATGATATTTCGAGTTGTATTTATATGGAGCTAAGAAGAGATTCTTTATATATCTTTATTTATATAATTGAACATCTGCCTACCGATAGAAAAATAGTATTTTTTTAGATGTCGTTTTGTAGATACGTATAATATAAAGTCGGTATTCTCAAAACTTAAAACATAAAATTGTTGACTAATCGTTCTATAGAGCAAAGCCATTGATATATATGTATATAGATAATGAAAATTATAAAATTGTTTCATACTGATTCTACTTTGTATATTAATTTCAGGACGGTTGATAATATTTGAAATAAGTGAAAGCGGTCCTGATTCTAATAAATAATATGAAAATAGCACTGCTTATTTTTTAAAAATAATTTCCTAAATAAATTAAAGTCTTTTCATCAAGAATAAACAGTGTACACCTTAAAAGTGATAAAACGATTGTTGGCATACGAGTGTCAAATACAGTATTTTTGTTATTCCAGTATGTTATAAATTACATTTCTTATAAGTTAATTATTATTGTTTACTTATTTTAATTCAATCTTTAAAACTAGTCGAGGCAAAGTAGATTTAAATTCATAGACAAATTCAGATACAAAGATTCTGATACCGTACTAAAAAAATATATGCATGTAGTCGATAGAGAATCGGAAAAATAATTTTAAAATTAATTATATATTTTCATGATGGGCAAAAGAATCTCTTTTAGCTTTATCGCGCTCATCTTCTGTTTTTCTTGATGCTCTTGATAATGTGTATATCGGATACTTTATTTATTTAAAAACACTACCGTTTAATTTTCGTAATATACCAATTTCATGGAATATAAACACTCTAATAGCAACATTTAATATTAAATATAGTTTGTTATTTAAACAAAATGAGATAAATCTTATCGGCAACCGGTTTTATCGACTAACAGATGTGTTTTTTTAAATATACATTTTGAGATAAGTGATAATGCCCTACATCTACTGCAAAGTGAGGTACATAATTTTATTTGATAAAAGAAAATTTTCCAACAAACAAAATCGTTTACATTCCAATCGAAAATTTAAAAAATATATATATTTTGTCGAGATCATAAGAGTCCTGCCCTTTATATAATTAATGCTGTGTTGTAACAATAAAACTAGGGGAGCGAAACCACAAAACATAGGGTTGCCATATTGTGTAGAACTGTCACTTTTATCGTTACTTATATTTAATTTTGTCTCGTATCAGTCACAAACGTGAGCAGTCAGAATTCAAAAACATATTATCATAAAATATATAAGTTTTCTTTAACAGAAAGTGTTGCGATGATTTAAATTTAGCGTTGCTCGTTGATTGATAATTCGATAAGCATATTTTGAAGGTAATTAGTTGATAATAGACGATAAGTAATTTGTAAAGTAAAATATGTAAAACTAGAAAAAAAAAGAGTTGATAATCTTAAATTTGTAAAAAATATAAAATACCATTTGGTTACCCCGCTGTTCTACTGATTGTGTAACTAATTCGAGTATCACTAGAGCTAAACTACACAAATGCGTGTTTTGAGTAAAGATCAGTTTTGACAATGCCACATATTTATTTGTGATAGAAAGTATATCTCGTACATATATATAACCGATTACAAAATAAAATTGGTTATATGAATCTAAAAAAAACATTTTGGTACTTGAATCTCAAAGGTAAAAATCACGTTATATTTTAGTGAACTTAAAACCATGTTGTTGAACATGGGCACCTGGGATAATAAACCCTTGAATTGTGACCCGTGTTTCGTACTGTCATTCAATTTAATGAATGGTCGCATAACAATACACTCAAGCTATCAAAACCTGATGTTATACAACGCTAAAGTTTTTTGAATATATTTCAATCTGATCATTTTAACTGTTACCATATATTTTTTGAATTTATCATATAAATAGTTGAATGAATAATTAATAAATAATACAATACATAATAAAATAATACATTTTTTAATCCGCTCTCAATGTGAAGCATATGGTCTCATAATGTGGATATCTCAACAGAAGTCTTTCTACGAGATCTGTTTGTTACTCAATCGCTCAACCTCTCTTTTTCCAAACAAAGTAGTAGGGATAGAAGGACCAGTGACAGGTTTGCGACTGGTATAGGAGGGCAGAGGATCGAGTGGAGTGGAAAAGATTGATAAAGGCAGCCAAGGTTCACTCCTGACTGTAGCGTCAAGAAGAATAATAATAGAAAATGTTTCGACATTATTTTGATTGTTAGCAGAATATTTTTTTTTAATGAAACACTCAAAATATTATCTGATAAATTTGACCACAGAAATTCAAATGCTTAATGCCATCTTTATCATTTGGAATGAATCATCGATATCGTCCGCCATGACACATATTTTGATTTCAGCGTCGACCCAAAACCACAGGACTTCTTCTGTTATAAAGAAAGGATGATAATATATTAGTCTTATCGGTGTTGGTCAAGTTTTTCTGATAAGGCAGATAATAAAAGCGAAATTCGCCATGAATATTGTCAACATTTCAACTGTCAAAACCTCAAAAGTCTTGTCTCATTCATATGTGGTTTCATATCATAAATTGTTGGATTAACGCACAATATATGTAAATTAGAACAGGCATGCAAAACCTCTTAAAAAAGATCTTTAAAATTTTATTATTATACTGGTCGGGTAACTAGATGCGACACGTGGTTTCCGCAGCAATTATTATTCTCAAGATAATTATCAAATTATCAAAAATATGTTTAGAATTAGAGCATATGTAGTGTAAAGTTTCTGATAAAATGTAAGGAAAAAACATTAATTATTTTTAAAAAAATGGTGCTTAATTTTGTTTGATAGATAAACAGGGATATTTTTTGTTATTATCCCTGTCTTGTACAACAATTTTCTTTCGTATTACATAATCGATACTTATAAGATGTTGGTTGTTACTTCATGATGTTTCAAATATTCAACCAATTGCATGCCTGCGATTTTATTTATAAAATTAGTCCTGTTGAAGATTCGCCCGTGGGCTTGTCTTATCTCTCGATATTGTGTCGTGCGTTAATTGTGTCTGTAAAAGGAGTCGTCCGGTTCGTGAGTCGCGCGCCGTCCGATACAATCAATCTGATTTATGCACCGCTTATTATTTGATTATTGTCCAGTATTGTTAACCCAGTCATGAGCTGGCTCTCTTGGATTATCCACTTGTTTGCGCACATAATGTCAATTGGCATTCGAAAGGTTATTCTCTTTTACTTTGTACATTTTTGGATAATGAACGTTCTGTGAATTTAGAGTCTATGTTTTACACCGATAATCTAATACTTAAAATAAAATCGATTTGACAATTTGTGTGACACGTGTGTATTTTTGAGAATCATGCTCAATTTCGTTATCATTGGTATTGATTGTAAGCTCTTAACAATTTTAAGTGCTAGCAATAAAGAATGATGAAGATTTTACCAGTGTAAGGTCGCCGAGAAGAAAAAGCCTCTAGTATAAAAAATTACTTTTGAGAAGAGAAGAAGGATTTAAAAGTAAAAAAAATGTCGACACCTTTTCTATTCAAAACATAACTGTGTTAATGGATGTTAGAGATAACTTAAGGATTTATAAGTTTGTCGTTTATGCTTTTTAATTTCTGCAAACGTTAATTAAATTCTTTAATAACAAGTGAGAATACGTAGAATTTTATACAATATATACCAGGATCGAGTTTTCTCATTATGTAAAATTGTAGAATTACTAGTAAAAGAAATGTATTTTAATTTAATTACCATAGTGCCTTACCACCAAGATTTGTCAGTGAAAGAAAAGTTACTGCTACATATTAAATTAGGTACTACTAACAAAAAAGTTTATATGTATTATAAGAGGTTTCAATTAAAATAGCTTTAAGTAATTTTTGGTTTTACCTGCTTATTGATTTATGGTTTGAAAGTTGTACGAACTTTTATCATTTCAAAAAGAGTTCATAAATTTGGAGCAAAATACTCTATTCGAAAAATCCAATTATGAAGCACAATGTTGTATTTTTTTATTTATATTCAAAAGCACGTAAAACTTTTATTTATCTGTAATCAAGATCAAAGAGAATTTTTGGCTTCGGTCGTAATAATTTATGAACAATGTCATGTATCGAAAAATAACACACTTTTGATTTTTTTTACTCCCCTTAAAATTAATTTCGTGATCAAAGACATTAAGATACCAAGCAAAATGTCAAATCAAACCCTAATAATTTTCCTCAGGCTTTATTATAAAACTTTTGATATAATTCTTTTCATAGTAGAATGCATAACGAAGGCGTGTAAAATATTAAGTGTTCAGATAGTTCCATTTCGCTACGTTTATTTACAGTCAAATAATAATATCAGAATTTATTGAAAAAATATCGTTTTCGAATATCTTTTTATGGAATAATTTTAGAGGCTTGTCAGTTTTCTAAATGATGAAATAGCAATACGTATTTTACAATCGATTGTGGGTCTTCGACGAATGCTTAAATATTCAATGTTTCTGAGTAACTTGTATCACTTATAATATTATATTTCACTTTAGGAAGTTAACTTCTTAGAACGTAAATTTTTCAAATGTCGTTTTTATGTGCGGTATTTCTTCTATATCGACTGTGGAAAGAAAAAAGGGCGTAACCCACACGTAGAAAATTTTACATGAGGCGCAAAAAACGAGTTTTGATGATTTTGGGCCACATGCAAATTATGAAATATATACAACCTTGAAGTGCACGGAGATTTGTAAACTGGTGTTTAATTGACATAATCTAATATTAATTTAAAGAATTGTCTAAGAAAAACCTTTTTTTTCAGTCTTTTTTCTTGGTTTCAATTTTCACAAGCTTATCTTTTTTTCAAACTTAAAAGCTAAATTTAGATACTAATTCTACATTTGCAGCATACATCCTTTAAATAGAACTTACATCAAGTTTGATACATTGTGATTATCGAAAAAAAAGCTGTAGGTTACGTCCTTTTTCATTCCCACAGTCAATATGTATTTTCGGTTCTTTGCTGATTGATAAAATGTAAGCTTATTCTGACATCTGTATTCAGCATGTAAAAGCTGAGATTCCGGATAATCGGCAAGATTAATTAAAAATATTGACAATTCAATTTTAGACTTTAAGTAGTTAATTATTTAAAAAAAAAATTTACTGTTCTATCATATCAAATTTGAACATTATTTTAGGGTTAACAAACTATTATTATATTTATTAATAGTCGGGAACCTGATATGGATGTTTTAGAATTTCGTTACATAATGTTTATTTATAAATCATTGCTTCTGGTAAAAATAATTTAAAGCCGTATTGAATAGAGTAGATAGAGACAACCGCAAACCAAAAATAATATCACCAGAGCACCCGACTCTAAAATCGTGTGGACATGGACATAATCCGTTTTGACGAGGCGTGTCCGAAACATTGGACGCGGGGACCGTGTTCTGTTTGGCGCGTGGCGGGCGGCGATACTAAGCGCTCCCTCGCTGACGTTTTTGTCCGATGCAACGAACGCGGTCCGCCGGCTTATCGGTCACCACGCAGGCGACTCTGCAGATTCCATATCAATAAATCCTGGAAAATACCTATACAGTTTTCTGCATCACAATTTTCACTTCAGTAATGCCGGAAAAATGGTTTTCTAAAGAAGTCTTTCGTATATTTATTTTTTACAGTCGGTAAACGAAATCAAGGCGAAAATATCGATTCATGTTCTTGCGTGCCTTCTTGTATTGCATAGTTTTTCCACGTTTTTAGCTGTTTTTGGACTCTCAAAACTATTACTATATAGGGAATTTTTATTTTCTAAAAAATCACTAGGGTACTTAAAGTTATACCCACCACATGTTTATTCATTCGTACTTAAACAAGCACTGTGAAAGTAAGATTGTCTGAAGATGCCTCTGAAAAAGGTCAATCACGTGTCACAGTTAGTAGCACAATACGTGGAATAATCTAAGCTATTTTTTTTTATTTTATATTAAAATGAACTTAAAGATCACTAAGGCACTCAACGTTGTACCCACCGCTATGGCCTCAAAATCTTCTTACGTGGTGTATCCCGCAGCGTAACAACGTTATTCGTGATCATCCAAGAGAAATTCCTAAAAACTTGGTTGCATGAACTACAATGTACATTTTTTACTAATTTGAATAAAATAATGAAGTATAAAAATATCAAATACTGTATAAGAATATGTACTACATATTTACACTAGAACAACACCCAAAAAGCATCGTCACTTTCGAGCTTCTAACTGACTACTTTCTGTGTGCCTAATGATTTTCAATGACAAGGATAATATTTTAGTTTATGTATTTATATTGGTCGCCTGCTGTGGCTCAGTTGGTAAGAGCTTGCTCTACCGATCACGCAGGTCTGGGTTCGATTCCCGGTCAGATCACAGTGAATTTGAAAAAAAAAATTATTCAATTCAAATTGTGATCGAAGACTGGGTGTTTATTATGTCAATTTACATCATTTCCTCTCCTCCAATCCTTCTGATCCTTTAATAACTAGAATAGCGATTAGCCAACCACTAGTCCTGTTCTAGCCTTATCCTTCTTTCCCTACTCACTTTGAAAAAAGTGAGGTTGAGCGACTGAGTAACAAACAGTTCTCGTAGAAAAAAACTTCTGTTAAGATACCTCCATTAGGAAGCCATATGCTCCACATTGGGAGCGGACATGGATTAAAAAAAAAAAAAAATATATATATATTGAAATTATTAATATTAAAACTAGTAACCCACGCGGTAAACGCTCCTGTGCATCGTTATATACAGCTGTGTAGTTAATATTTTATTGGAATCTTTCATACAATGATTCTTCAATCGATTTAATAATATGTATCCCAAATCATAGATAAATGTGATGTTTTCATCATTTTCCAACTAGCCAATTGGTTCCTGAAAATAAAATTTGTTTTTTCGTAACCCACCCAGTCCATGTTCATTTACGAAGTGATGATGACGACAATATCAGCGCATGTACGATGAATTTTTTTTTATTTTCATTTTAACTTGATCATTTTTTATGGGATGTACATGGAAACGCAAAGTGTTTCAATATCGGAACACCCGGAACAATCGTAAAATAACGATTAGAATTTTTATATTTTCATAAACTATTATTATTTGTAATATAAGTGAGGGCGCCACTATCTATGCAGTACGCCAAAACTTGTTCTATAAATATTAGTTGATAGTATTGCCGCTTGACGACTTATGTGTTGTACAGTCGGTCGCCCCTATGCTATTTAGGTACTATCCACTATTTGTCATAGTGCCTGCATTTTTTATTTACGGCAACACGGCCGATAAAATTCCTACGCAATCGTATTTCGTGCCAAGAACCGATTATTGCGCGAAAAATGTATCGGTAATAATTTATTTTATTTAACTTTTAATACGTCGAATTCTCAGAATATTTTATGTATCAAGAACCTGGTCAGCAAACTATGGTATCAGCTCGTAAAAAATATTTAAACTTTTAGTGTGTTTTAATCTGATATTGGTTTTACGGTATGCGTCTAATAATAATTTATTATATTTGCTTTTTTAAAAGATTTTTTATCAACTTTACTGCTTTTTCTTATATGTTATAATACGAGTCTCGTTTATGATTATATTTATTCCACTATAATAAAGGACCTCATTTTCTTAATCATTCGATTTCAAAAAACAATTTAGAATTTTAATTAATACAAATCGTTACGATTTTTTTTTAGGAAAATAAAAGTATTTAATCTGACACCTACTTACTTGATTGAAACGCTAAGATGGAAACACGTCATTTTTCTGAGTGCCTAATATTGTTTTACCACACTGCCTATTTTTGATACAGAATAAAAAACACAGTTTTATTAAATCTGATGACAAAGACTGAAGTCACATAGTAAAATCTGCTGACATCCCTCTTCTCCACAATCTGAGATGTTTGGATGGTGTCAATTAACGTCCCCTTCTGGTATTTTATTAATGAATAATATAGATAGATACTAACAATTGCACAGAGGTGTTAGTGATAAAATATTTAGTTTGTTTGATGATAATTAAAGATATCATTCGCATTGGAAATTAGATGTGATACCCAATATACTGTCAATTTTTATGTCTAAGTAATTTATTACATTGAAAAACAAATAAAATGCATTAACGAGTGGACATGCCTTATTATAAATTCCTGACGCTCGTCCCGGAAACGCACGTGTACACGTGAGATACAACTACAGGTGGGTCCTAGACTTTTGATAGATTGCTCTGAGACACCTGGTATGTTTTTAATTGTCTTGAAACTACGAGGTTAGTAATTTTCAATGTATTACTGCAGTAACCAAGTATTTCTTCATGTAAATTCATAAAATTCATGAAATAACGATCATGTTTACAATATCTTTATCAGTATTATCCGTAGATGAGTAGTAGCGCTATACAGCACTTTGATCGGCTTGAGCAAATCGGAATGGAAAATTTCCAAATGTTGATTTAAAAAATATGTTGTTAAATATAGTTATGGACTTTTATCTAGAGCAGGGAGGGGGGAATATTTTTTTGAGTTGAGGGCCACATTCTAATTCAAAAGAACGACAGGCCTTTTAGATAAACACTATTAATTATATTAAAAGAGAAATTTCATCAAAAATTTAACACTCATTTTAACCCGTAACATGCCATCCTAAAAAATCACGTTCCCTGCCATGATGGCATCTCAGTTTAACTGTTTATTGTCAGTATTTAAACCTAAGTTAGCAGCTAAAAAATAATGTTAAAAATGTATATATGCCAGAATACCTAAAATGATAAATATGTATTGAAAACATTAAAAGAAATATTGAATGACTTAATGGCTCAACTATTTACGATTGGATCATGAGCATGGGGGTGTTAATGTGACGTATTTAAAATTTAAAATTTAAAATTTAGTTGTTATTATGCTGTTGAAATTTAAAACTGCTTGTAAATTCGTCGATAATTTTTGATCGTAAAACTTTTTTATTGATGTGAATTGAATATATCTGTTCTCATATATGTATACGTTAATCCAAAAATAACGAACATTTTTCTAGCAAAATCTCTTTTCGAAAAGTTAGACGAAATTGCAGATTGACTGTGCAAACTAGTGTCACACTGTAGATCAATTTGTACAGTATCGATATCTATTGAAAATAGATTGTGTAATATTGTCAGAATTGTCCAAGAATTAAGCCATCGAATTTGAATATGATATAGAATATCAGAAATGCCATGATAGCTCGCGGGGAACAGAAAAAATACGCCGCAGTTTACACATGCCTGATCTAGAGGAATGGTAAGTTTTTTTTTATCATGAAATTGAAAAGAAAGCGATTCAATTACTACTAGTTTTTTCTTATCTCCCCATACTCAAAAGAGAGAATTTGAGTGTCTCACTTACATGCAGTTGAACGTTAAAAATTTTCTGTAAAGATGTGACATTTCCTTTATTAGATTACTGCATGCTCTTGCAAAAGAAACTATCTCGTATTAAGAAATCAAAATATTTGAGTATTGACCTTAGTTGGGTCGTCTAGTTAAGACCATCTCGGAAATGATGTGAGATATCCAACTATATTTAATGTATCTCGAAATTATTATGTTATTTTGTTGTTGAATGATATTTAAAAAAAAGTACATTTTGTTAACTTCACTAGCTTTAAATATAAAATGCAACGCCATGATTGATTAATCATTTATTTACCATGCAAGTATTTGTATGAACATATTTATGAAATGAATTACTTAGTCAAGTCAACGACGTTTTTAAACATTGCGATAAGAAATTAAATGCAAGTGCTGCCGGAAATGATGTCAGCTTAACAATTATTCCATACATTGATGAAGTATCTAGTCCATTTCTGTTTTATTTCTAGAGGTGACAGTACTACAGTAATTTGGCAAATCCACAAACTAAGGGTGATTGACACTTTACATAGAATATTTATAATCTTATTTTATATATCGTAGAATTCTTCATAATATCGTTGTCAGATTTAACAGAAATAACTTAGACGAGTGATGATAGGAAGATGTATATAATCAATTAGTTAAGCTTGCAGTCACAGCAGAAAGTCTTATAATGAACATTTATTTGCATAGCACATCAATGTGATAAAGGGGAGTGGAGAAACGTCAATTCAAATATATTAAAGTCTGAAGCCACCTGTCTTATTTAAAACATTACCGTCTGCTAACAGTACTCGTGATGTGCGAAACTGGTCCTGAATATTTATGAAAAATGTGAAATAAGTAAATAAAGTTTTTTATTTTTAAAAATAGTGCACCCAGAATAAATTGTCAATTAACACCTTTACATTGATTTTTTTAAAATATTATCAACGCTTTTGCGTATTTTACTATCAACAATTTCACAAGGGCAATCACATGCTCATTTTTTCTAATATTAAAACATTTAACTGTTTGACAACAAATTAAATTATTTATTGTTGATTATTCATTTTCATGTAATTTTTCGTCGCTAAATTATAATATTTGTGTATTTTATTTACTGAGACATATTATATAATCACGATTTTGATAATTATTGTGAGATTCGGTCAAACATATCTTGTCAGAAAAAGGCAAAAGCGTGTCTAACCGAAAACCCTCTGCGGTTATCAAATCTACCTCCTTATCTGGTTGATGATGGCATAAAGTTATCTTCGGTCGATTGAATTATTTGCTTTACGGGTTTGTTATGGTCACTTTTGTCCATTTGTCTTTGTTCCGCCCCAGAGCTCAGTGGGTTAATGTGAATTATGTGTTTTTTAGATGGGGCCCTGATAGCGTTCCGGGTCGCCATTTTCCACACTCGCACTTCCACCGTGTTCTCCTTATCTCTGGCCAACTGCAATAAACTGCATTTATCGCGACGCGAATAATTCCGAATGCAGTTTTGATGTCGGCGCAGCCTTCCATATCGCCGACACTTTTTGATAACTGACGACTTGTTTTCATATCGCACAACAATGTCTTAACAGCTTAACGACCGCACGTTTTTTTTATTGAATTTCACCTGGCGGCCGGGCAATTTTGCGAAAAATTCGCAAACATTGTAATTTTACTAAATTCACCATAATTTGTAAACCAATTGAGATATCTTTAACAAATTTAATTTTCTTAGCTTCCAGATACTTCGCCTATACGCATATATGAGTCCGCCGGCCAAGCAACCTTTGTTTTTCAAAGACTCAAATACGCGTCCGCGGTTGTTAAGCATAGTGATAATTTTCAATGAATATATTAAATATATAACATAAGTAATACCTACTATTTTATGATCATGATTAGAGAATCCAATCCCGAGACAAAATGTTGATCCCGGAATTTCGGGATAAGAACTATCCTAAAAGTGAAGTAACCTCAGTGAAAACACATTAAAATAGTGTTATCTCCGTAAAATAAAAATACGCAATCCACCAAAACACCAAATAAAGACGTGACTGTACTTATAAGTCCAAGATTTTTTAAAATCATTTTACTAGTTGGCTCACTTCCCCTCTAGATGGCCCGTATAAGCCTTTACTGCATATCGAGTAATACGGTAAAAATATCAAAGCATTTAGTTCTACATTTTTCTTATATAATATTAGTCTATTGCTATTTCAGCGTGTGCCAACAACAGTTATGATGGTCACATAATCATTCATGCTAGGTTACTTTTCATCGTCAAATTTTCTTTAATCGTTTTCAATCATAATTATTTAAATAATGAAATAAACGTTTTCCCTAAGATAACATAGTCATTAATGATCTGGCACATAGCTGTACACAACTATAAGCCATGTGCTATGTGATATCGAAAGCCAAGTACGTTTTTTCGATTCTCAGGTATTATAAATTATATTAGTATAAACAGTTAAGAATTATCGAATGATGAGAATATAAAACTATGCAAAATGACTCTAATGACTCTGATTGTTTTGGGTAGCAGGTCAAGTATGACTGATTTATCTCATTGTTAAATCTTCTTGCAAATTACTTAAATAATATTATTTTATTTACTCAAAAGAATTATTAAGTACTGGTGTGAATAGCGTGCTCTGGAAAATAGCAGAGATATTGAATAATCAATTTTCGCCAATATTTTTTTCAGTTGTAGGTTCTCATGTCGATCGATATCTGATCAACCGAAAAGGACTCTGTAAATGTGTTGTTATAGAGGGTGGGATATTTTTTATGGGTTTTATATTGTGGGGCCAACACTACAATATCAATCCATTGTCAGGTGTATTTCACCTGTACAACGGCGTTTTGCAATCTTTACACAATCTCCACATAGTCGTCCGTCTTCAAAATTTATTATTAACAATTCATTATAAAATTCATATTTTTTTAAAAATATACTTACGAGTTATTGCGCTTAAGTTTTAAATGAAAAATCAATCAAATTAATTAAAATATGTAAATGTTAAAGGCAATTAAATCATTTTTTTGGCTACACTAAAAAATAGCCTGTTCAAATTTTTTTAAAAATAGCTGTTATTGTCCACAAACAATATCAATGTTAAAATGTTTGGTTATTTGATTCTAAATTTGTTTTTTTAACGTATTCGTTATGGTAAATATGATACACAACATCTCTCATTCTTTTTCACATGATATAATCAGTGTACTGGCATAAAACGATAAGTTGAAAACAAATTACAAAGGCATAGATTTTAACACGATGTATCTTGTGAAAAAAACAAGATCAGACCCTTTTTTATATACTTTAAACATAAAATATATTAAGTCAATTCCGATTAAAGTTAATGAGCAACAAAACAAAACTATAATTTACTTAAAGCTTTTGAATATGTGAATCAAATTCGTTCTCATCATCGAATTTCATGAAGTTTTTAGCACATTATGTTTTAGTTAAAGTGCATAAGTAGACATCTCATTATTATCAAAAATGACGATTATTTAATAACAAAGTTTTTTTTAACTTACGACCTTTTGCCTGAATGCCGACGCCTTTGACAGTAAAGTTTGTTATATGTTTAGTAAACATTTTTTACACCATTAGTTGCATATTTTTCGTATAATATTTATTGCACACATAATTATAATATATATCCGACCGCTGTCAGCTAGGGTTACATATTTTAAAATTAAAAACCGTTAGTTTTATCATTGTTCAACTTTTTTAATTATCATTTATAGAAAGCAAAGACCAAATATAATATTTAAAAAAAAGAGTCTATATGTACCACTTTAAACAATGCTTTTACACTTTTAATGTGTTCACTGTCAATACTTGGTGGAATGGCATTATCAGTGGCGGCTGGTGACCTAAAATTTTGGGTGGGCTAAAAAAAAGATTAGCATTGTATACAATTTACGATATTAACGATATTTTACGATTTATATTTGTTAAAGTTTCCACTTCGCAATTGGCTAAGGTCTCCGGGCCGCATGTGGCCCTTTTGAAATTGTTTGCTTTTGTTTAACTCGGGAATAATTTCAAACTACCAAACTACCAAAGCCTTACCTCTTATTCAGAGAATTCGATAATCAGAGAGATCCTCTTATATTGATAGAAGAGAATCAGACCAAAGATATTGTATGAATTTGTGATAGATTTGTTTTACATTGTATATCCGAATTGATGTTTGTTTTAATTAAGTCTGCTAAAAAATACTTTTTGGCTTAAAATTTCAGGTCGGGCTGAGCCCACCTAGCCCATTACGTAGAACCGCCACTGGGTATTATAATTAAAATAATAAAAGATTTTTAGTACTTTTTCCACGCTCATCGCGAGCATTATCAACTGATAAGAAAAATATATAAACAGTGCTATTTATACAAGTTAAATTGAAATAAAAGGTGTAAGCAACTACTAACAATGAAAAGGATTTACAAATTACATTATAATTACACAAAATTTAAATGCTTAACACATATGACATACAATTTTAATTGTTTGTTATTGTATTGTATTTTTATTATAATGCTTTTACAGTTAATTTATCTATAGCTATTTTGGAATCCCTCTAGTCATATAGATGCTATGATAAGTAATACATTAGTTACAGAGAATCGTTGAAATGTTTTGTGCGCTCAATATCGATCACGAAAATAAATAATATAACGTGTAATAAAAGTACATACGAAATATACATTTAGATTACGTTCGGTCTTCGGTCAGATTAACAGGAAGCGAGTTTCCATTATGGAAACCTTATTCATTTCCTTAACCTCTTGCACGACCGAAAAGGGGGCGCGGGGGGCAGGGTACCGGGTCGCGTCTCACATCCCGAACTGCAAGCGGCATACAAAATACCTATTCAATCAAAAACGCTGGAGTTTTATGGGCCATTCGGCCGGCCATATCGCGGCTATACATCTCGCCAAATGGCCGCCTATCGCCGTCCGCCGGATGTGCGATACTGCTCGCTCCCTTTCCCGCCGAAAACATTTTTCCCGCGCTTTTACAACCGACGCGGGCGTCTCTCACCTGCGCTGCGGCCGCTCGCCGAACTCCGATTGTGTTTTCCGATTAAGCCGGCGAAGGTTTCTCATTGTTAAGACGTTATTTGATAAGCGTGTTAATTGTGAAAAGCGTATTAAATGAACAACATGTCGACATTTTTTTATTTTTAACGTTGGACATTTCAATATGAATGGAATTTATTATATATGTATTCGAAAATAAAATAGAGCTTACAGTAACTATTCTAAAAAGTTTTACATTATCGTGATCGTTTTGGCTTAGTTTGCTAATTATTTGATTTATTTCTCACTTTCAACATTTTCAAAAAAAGAATAAGCCTACGTGTTAAACTTTTTTTGTGACGAAGTTTGACAACGTCGGCTGGAAAGGGGGATACTCGAAATCGAATGATTAATGAAATAGCTAATATTATACATAATCAATGTGAGAATTTCAACATTTCTTGCTAACGTTATTGCGTTATAGAAGGTGGCCGCATAACAGCGGCTTCTTACACATAATGGATAGTGGTGAGACAAAAAAAACCGTGTTGAAAATCTTAATCTGACCACATTTTCATTATATTTTTAACTGCTTTACTTGATTGATCATTCTGAACACTTGGTGTCACTCAATAAACTACAAAAATATTAGATTTCGTAACAATTATTAAGTCAGTCAAATATGAAATTAAGTTGTTTCGATGTATTGTTTTTTTTATTTATTTATGTGTACGTAATCGTTTTGAAGCAGTGGTGTAGTGGGGCAGGTGCGCGTAAAGTCAGCGCTCCCACACTTTTTTAGGTGATTTGAAAATTTTGTGATTAATGTTTATTTTTACATATAATTTAGAATTTCGACTGAACGTGCTTGATGGAAATTAAACGTTAATTTAGAATTATTTTCATTATGTTCATTTCCACAAAAATCTTGGTCGAACACGACCCAGGTTTCGCCTCTCGGCATCTTCCGGTACTACTCGAACTGTCAGTTCGAGTGCATTCGCGCACTGAGTAGTACCGGAAGATGCCGAGAAGAGAAACCTGGGTCGTGTTCGACCAAGACTTTTGTGGAAGTGCACATAATGAAAATAATTCTAAACTTGTTTATTCTTACGTAAATATAATAAAATGATTTTTATAATAATGTTTTGGAAGAACGTTTCTTCGGAAATTTGTTCATTGCATTCAAATATTATAATTAATCAGCGCTCCCAGACATTTTTAGTTAGCACTACACCACTGTTTTGAAGGCTTATCAGTCAGCCTTCACTGGCATGCTTCGTATTGTTTATCAGCCGATTTTATTATATTTTTTACAAGGGCCTGATTGAGTTATTTGCATTATCGTTTTTTATTTATGGGTCTGAATGCAAATACAAGAAGTATGATCATTTTTTAAAACGCCTCTAGCACGGCTGTCGCTCGCTTTATTACAGAATACCGCGTTATAGCACAGCATCATACACACGACTCGACGATAAGATTGATCCGCCGCCTGATGAATTGCGCGATTTATTGCCGCGGAATAAAAAGGCCCGGCGCTGAAAATCGCGCGCCATTATGGAAAACTATTTGGCCGTGAAAGATTTAGTGCGCGGAGCCGGTGAATAAAATATCGGCGGGGATCCTCACACACGCCGCGTGACACATGACAGATCTGGTTCACAAAACAATATTTATTGACTGACAGATAAGGATTGCTTCTTCCCGTCAAAAACGAACGCGCGAACTGGGTGGTGGGGGGCTGGAAGAGGGTATTATTCATTTATCTCTTATTCGCAGCCCATTACCTGCGCTGTAGGCGTCTGACAGTGGCGTACTGGAATAGAAGTTGACGAGTATCTCCAACACCAAGAAATAATTTAACTTACACTGTGTTTATATTCTTTTCTGAATTAAGATTTTACTGCCCAATGTTTCTCTCATAGACAATTAATTTAAAAATAACATATTTTTTGTACTAATTCCACATTTATTTAATATTATTTGGACTGTTAATAATATTATTAATCATCACAAGCATTTTCAACTGATAAGAACATACAGGGCTATTTATACTGGACCAAGTAAAATTAATAAGGGTGTAACTAACATCCTTTTTTTTCTTAAAGTGCTAGTAAATAATCACTTACACATTTAAAAAAAAAAATCAGTTTGTCACTTTTTTTGTCATATTTTGTATCATTATCTAAAAAATTCTTTCTCATTTCTATTATACATATAAACAATTGTTTGTTAAATCCTTACTAATTTAACTATGCTTAGCATAAATATCACTGTATTCATGTATATTATATCAGTTAAAAATGCTCGTTATGAGCGAAACAGGTCCTGATCATATTAAATAAATATGGAATTAAAACTAAAAAATGTGAAATTTATTTCGGCTCTTTTCATAATTTTTTTATGAGGACCTCTCCCATAAACATGATCTTGCTTACGGCATCCTCGTGATTTGATGAATGTAAGCTCATTAATTTAACCAGTTATATTGTGCCGCCTGTGTGGTCGAGTGGTCAACGTCGTTGGATACCGCTACGGAGGTCACGGGTTTGAATCCAAGTACGGGCAGTTTTATAAATTGATTTTTCAATCGATTTATGAATTTCTGTTCAAAGGCACGGATTTATGTGATATATTGAATTCCCCCCTCCCACCCATCCTATTCTATAAACGGGGCATACCGAGAGCGATTAGCTAACCACTAGTTCTGTCCTAGCCCTTTCCTTCTATTCCTACTCTCTTTGGAAAAAGAGAGGTTGAGCAACTGAGTAACAAGCAGTTCTCGTAGAAGCACTTCTGTTGAGATAAATTCCATTAGGAGTCCATATGCTCCACATGCTCCGGGAGCGGATATGGTAAAAAAAAAATATTGTGCAAAGATGAAAAATATGAAGAAGATCTTCTGTTGAAGAATTCACCAGCCGGTTTAGTAGCGACTTTTGTTATCTATTTTGGGCTTACACAATTTTAGAAATATAAAATGTATGAAATTTAGGTACTAAAAACCGGAGTAGTACATAAGTATTCAATTTCACCATAATATGAAAAATATGTTTTTTCTCGTTATAAGAAAACATTTTGGGTTCTACATTTATGGAATGAGTAATATATTTCTATTACCAATTCGTACCAATTATCTCAAGGTGTTTGCTTATAAAAATGCTGCCACTGGAAATATGTGCAATTTTGATACCAGTTCTTTATTGAATTTGAATCGTTCAAATTATGTACATTCGAAAGGCGAATACCGGGTCATTAGTGACAAAATCTGTGAGAATGTACATAATTTGAACGATTCAAATTTAATATTGAAATTCCACCAAGCACCTTCAGTCGAAATCTTAAACTAGTTTTTTATGTTAAGAATTTTTAAATAAATTTTACGGAATCTTAGAGCCCCGTCACTGGTTATTTTCTAGGTAGGCGGGGTGGTGCAAAATCCGCCCTTACTTACCCCAGGAAGCTAATATCTTATGGCTGTATCCTAATGCCGTTAGAATGAGCTGAATGCTTTTATTGTTTGTGGGACTGATAAGGGTGGCGATTAAAATTTACTTCGATGTCGAATGTTTGATCAAGCGTAATGCATTTGTGTATATAGCGAGATTTGAATATGATATTTAACGATAGGAAAATATTCTAAGGATAGTTCATTTCAAGAGATCTTCAAAAATTTGTACTAGACAAAATTATACGAACGAAAAAGTTCGAGTACATTATATAAGGTATGTGGAAAATTGGTTTGGACATTTGGGTACTGTAAAAATATTGCCAGGACTAGGGAATCCAATCCCGTGAACGGTTTTCAACACATTTTAATTCCGGTATTGGAAAACATCATCCCGAAACTTTTGATCAATAGCAGTTGGTAGACGCTAAAAATATTATCACGTCAGTGGTTATGGAGAGACGTTGGAACTGGCTGGGTCACGTGCTGCGGATGCCTCCGGAAAGCCTCAATCCTGCCTGTCTCTTCTTTCGACCTGTGGGATTCCGGCGCCCCGGACGTCCGTCGGGTACTATCCATAGGATGTACTCGGCGGAACTGAGGGATGCTTGCATGTCATGGGAGGAAGCAAAGCAACTGGCGGGAGACAGGGAAATATGGAGGTGGCGCGTGGCGGCCATATGCTCCACATAGGGAGCGAACATGGCCAAAGAAAAAGAAGAAAACTATTAAATTCTAAAATATATTTTAGAAAATAGTTAGTGAATGCATGTTATATTGCTCAAAATACATTGATTCTATAGAAAAAAGCCTGTCAGCAAAAAATCACTCCTGTTAGATTCTATATGACCAGTATGATAAATATTATATTTCATTAGTTTTATGTACGAAAATGAAGCACAGACTGAACGACGAAACACTTGATGTTCTGGTATTATTTCGGACATATTATTCAAAAATGATTTAATTTTAAATGGTTATATTTTTTTCTGTATATTGAAAAAATGCTCTTCGTACTTGGACTCGAACTTGTGAAATCTGTTACGGAAGTCAACGACGTTGTTTGCCGTTCGACGGATAAGACTTTAATTGCAAATAGTAATATTTAAAAAATGTAATAACATAAATATCTAAATCCTGAAACTCTATTTCAAAAGTGATCATATCCACGATATCTTTAAAACGAACACCCGAGTAGAGTTTTAACCATTTCACGTAACTCTACAGTGTTATCTGGACCATGTTAGATTCGAATATGATCTTCCCCGTAGCGGGGATGTCCGCGATATATTACAAGTTGGTCTGCTTAGTGGAGTGTAAAGGGTCGATCTCATACCCAGTTATATCGCCTAACACTTACCTATTCTTAGCATGAAAATTCGGGACCGTATTAAACTTATTCAATTTAATCCTTCATCAAAATAAAGCAGAATATAATGGTCAGTTAAAATACTAAATTCATTACGGATTTTTATATGAAAAGTCAAAAACAATCGCTATAAAAATTGTGGAAAATTTGCATAAAATATGTAGTGTATAGTTTGCATGTCTAATAACATAGGGGCTTATCTAGATTTTTGCGGTTATGAGATATCGCAGTTTTACTAAAATGTACATCTTTGAGGAAAAATAATGTAAATATGAGCAAAATTTATTTTTATTTTCAACAACCCTTTTATATAACAAGAATTGAGTGTCTTTTGCTATCTATCCATTTTGTTTCCCTTTCATACACATTCTATCAGAGGTCAAAAGTTTGGCCACCCATGTTATAAAGCATGCTAATTGTTCCTTATTTTTCATGCAATGAATTAAAGCGAAGATAATTCCATTTAATATTTACATAAAGGTTAATTTACTCTTATATATATTTTTTTTTTTTTTTTTTTTTTTTTTAATATTTTTATCCATGTCCGCTCCCAATGTGGAGCATATGGCCTTGTAATGGAGGTATCTCAAAAGAAGTTTTTTCTACGAGAACTTTTTGTTACTCAGTCGCTCAACCTCACTTTTTTCAAAGTGAGTAGTAGGGAAACAAGGATAAAGCTAGAACATGACTAAATGTTAACTAATCGCTTTTGCTACAGAAGAATCAGAAGGATGGGAGGAGAGGAAATAATGTGAATTAACATCACAAACACCCAGTCTTCGATCACAATTTTGAATTGAATAATTCTCAAATTCACTGTGATCTTACCGGGAATCGAACCTAGACCTGATTGGAGCCAGCTCTAACCAACTGGGCCACAGCAGGCAACAGTTGTTACAAGCACATAAATATATGCCACTTCTACTCAAAGATCATTTAATTTTTAAAATCTTTATTTAAATTTTACATGTAAGTAATAAAATGGTAAGTGAGTGTTCATTATTTATTGTTTATGGACATGCGTTTCGAAAAATAATTACTTTATCATTATAACATCGTCAAACCTGTCTCTTAAGCCCAAAACAACTTTTTTTTGCATAATCTATCAACGAATTACTGAAAGTACAAGAACTTGTTAAACCCATCATGTAAAAGTCAATATTATTAATATGTACAAATACAAACAAGACTTCTGAAAATTCTATGCTTATTTGATTATGGTGAAATTAAAATCTATTTTAAATGAAGGAAGGCTTCACATAAGTAGCAAAGACCTGCAGCATTCTCATGTTAAAATTTACAGTATCAATAGAAAGAAATGTTTGAAACAAACCGATATTTGATTATTTATTCGATTAATACACGAGAAACAATCGTTAACTAAATCCACATATTCTTTGAATTTCATCGTATACGTAAAGGCGTATCTTTTTACGGAAGTACATTTATTCATAAATGATCTCCGGCTTAGTTTGAAGCAACGAGATTCTGGTTTAAGTTTCTTATCATTATAATAATAGCAACGTTCAAAACGTTATCAGGGCAGGCAGGCGCACCACAAATTCTAACAACTCAGCAATAAACAAAATATCTGAAGATTGACACAAAGACGGCAGAGCCCGCCACCCCGACGAGACTAAAGATATCACTTAGAGTGTCATAACGGCCGTTAGTCCGTTGATAACGGCGCCCGTTGCTGGGCGTGCGGATAACGGATAACGGACCGTTTATGTGTGAGGCTGGTCGGGCGAGCAAGCTCTACGCCATTGTGGAAAGCTAATGGGACCGGTGGAAAAAAGATAAGCACCCGCGAACGGTTGGTTTCTACCTACATCTCTCGCTGCTACAATTCTACTTTTCTTGTTCTACTCGGCCACTTTTTTTTTCATTTGTACTATTTTAGCGTTTCCCAAATCCGAGGAAAATCTATGCAAATATAAAGTAAAAATGAATTAAAATAGTAATTTATGTACATAAAAGAGAATTATTATGAACAGAAAAATGTGTTTTCTTTCAAACTTTAACACTACCTTTCAATTTTAAAGCTTTTAAAATTATCTTACATTAAAAAAAATATTTAATATGTTTCACTCCTCGTTATTTTTTGTTAAAACTCATCTAAATGTGCTTATTAAATTTTTAATACATGTATAAAACGTTAAAGAACAAAAAATCTGTTTGTAAACCAAGTAAGTTTTTAAATGTAATATTCAGGATCAATTCATACCAAGGCTTTGAAACGATATTTTTCGTATCGGTTTTATTTTCTGTTAGTATTAGTAAAAAGTATATATATATATCGGTTCGGTCTCGGGTTTTCCGGTTTTCGGTTCAGGTTCAAGTGATCGATTTTGTTTTCTTTTTATTTGTATGTATTACCATAATCACTACAAGAGGGCCAATCAATACCCAAAACTTAAGAGAAGTTGCGCTTAAGACACCTAAAGTAGAGAGTAAGGCTATGTAATCACGTGTTTTAACATATATTCAACCGAAAACCCAGAATTCTCCGGCTTAGTTCTGGTTATCATCCCAAAAAAATAACTGGTTTCCCGATTTTTGTTTCAGTTCCATTTCGAAGCCTTTGTTTGTTTATACATTGTAAAATATCCGCTGAATTAAAAAAAGCAAAGAAAGAATTTATTAATATCACATGACAATCGTCTACCATGTGATATGTATCTTGCTTGATAAGACAACATTGCGACTACTTATTCGTATGTAAGCATGGAATCCGTTCTCTGGACTTATATCTAATAAAACTGTTTTGTTAACATTTTGAGCGAGATATTCGTTCACTTTTGTAAGCAAAGTAATATTACTGTAATAGGCACGTGTGTTTTTACAATTAATTAATCATTTAGGTTTGCAGCTAAAATTTAATTATTAAACTATTATTTTTTTAATTCATTTTAAAACTGATAATGTTATAAATATGTAACGGTTGATGAACCAGTGCACGGCTCTGTTCTTTAGATGTTTTGACGTCGCGGCGCCTTTTTGAGACTACGACGCCGTTTTGCGATGCATGCTCTTTTTAATGCGTGTACATAAGCAGCCTTGTCGTTTGACGGGAGGAGAAAATATATATATGAATAAAATAAAGATTAGAAGTCACTTAAACGACTTGAAAACTTAACGACTGTAGTTTATCTGTATATTTATATAATAATACAAATCAAACGCTGTAAACACTCCATACGTCATATCACAGTAGACTTATTTGTCAAGGCTAGTTTTTGAAAACTATATTAAAATTAATTACGATTTTTGTTAAAAGAATAAAAAAAAAATTATAAACCTATATTTTACTATTAGGAATAATTAAAACAGTTTCTTAAAATATTTATAATATTGATTTAATACTATGTTATCTAATAATGACATTATTAAACTAACTAAAATGAATACAAAATTTTTGTATTAATTTAATCTTGTTCTTCAATTTCTTAACAACTGAATAACTGTACTACCCATAATTCTATCAGAAATGTTGCAAATTGGTTGCAATTTGTTGACAATAAACATCATATTTAAATGATACCGTAGCCAATAGCGGATTACGCTCGCTGGGGTCCTCTTAATCTTATGGACCTCAAAAATAGCTTATATATTATATAGCCCATTTATTTTTTGTTCAGATTTTATTTCTTTTTATATTATCCGAAAAACAGGGCCTCCAATTTTTATTGTGCCTGTGACATCTCATGTCCTTAATCCACCACTGATCGTAGCAAAGTATTTTATTTATTAAATAATAATCTATGATTTTTTAAGTTCAATTACTATACAAGCATTTCAAATCTTCAAATTATTATACTTCTACAGATTGAGCTTTTTTTTTAAAAATATACATATATTTTATTGCGGGTGAATGGTGATAAAATTTCGTTGCTTACTATTTATCGGTCCGGGGGTATGGCCACACGTAGTCATAGACGTGTATCTTCAATATGGGAGCATTTGAATATTATAAGGAGCCCCCACCCTTAGATTGCCGCCTACCTAGCCGAAGGCGGCCACCACGCTGCACAAATCGCGATCAAAATGTTTGGTGTTGTAGAAAGATAACGTGGTCCATGTGTCCCGACCGAGAAGGTTGGGCGGGTAAAGGGGGGCAACTTCATCTCTGGGGTAAGGTATTTGGTGGGCGGCTTCGGTGATAGGGGATGTGGGGCAGGTGAATATTTTGTAAGGGGGTGTTTATTTTATTTCATTCATTCGGAAATGAATATCTTGATAACGATTAAACAATGGGTTCATATGTAACCTTTAGAAACACATTTTTCCCAAATCAAATTAATTTTCGTTTTTCTTTTAGCTGTTTAAGTTAGATATTATACATATTATTACGACCATTTTATGAGTAATTAATTGAGAAAGTTTACTTTATGGCCTTTAACAATATTATACTATAGATTCCTGTTTTACATACAAATACTAGTTGTAAAGCAGGTTTAGGCTAATACAATTTACTTATTGGCAATTCAGCAAAATTGCAACATTACATATATTATAAATGAGAAGAAAATAAAATAAATATAAAATTAAAAATAAAAATATTTCCTTCCAGAAAAATGATTATAAATACAATGCAGATCAACATGATTATATTATTTAATAACTGTGAAGCTAATTGTAATGGAGTTCTGCCACGAAAATTACAAATCAATCAATATAAATAAAACCTAATTATTATTGTTATTTGCCATATTTAAATGATTTGAATAAAAATTTGGGATACAAATAGTGTTACACAATATATAGCAGTGATGCACAAACAGCGACCCGTGGACTAACTAAATAACAAGTACTCCATTACCAATTTTTTCACTGAATATTGTAAAAATCTGTGTTTGATATGTGCACAAGTTATGCTGTAGCAAAGATATATAATCTTAATTGTCACCGATAGAAAACTTAATGCTACTTTGTATAATTAAAAAGCTTGTGCACCACTGATATATAGTCTAAGGATGCTTCTCAACAATGCGAAAAACTTTTCACGATTATTTTTTTTATTATTTTATGTATTCCGGCCATTCACCGGACTTGTCTTTGTCGATTAGTGAATATTTTTATCACTGGAAGAATGAATGTATAAATGCGTAAAATCAATATTATTTTCATAATTTATTATGTATTTTTATCCGCTCCAGCACAGCAATGATTTATGAGGTTTATGATATTCTTATTTAATGCAGCTAACTATATTCAATCTACCCCCTGCGCAAGGGGTTGTTATAAATATTCCTTGTAAGGCGTAGAAGCTTGCATGGAGTCCGCGTGAGATAAGGATGTACCTCACACTTGATTTCCTTTAGATTTTTCATCTGGCAGTTGCCCCCCGTTCTATTTCACCCAACACTCCCCAATTCCGTGCGGTAAGAGGGTACTATGGGGTTAGTCTTCTTCGTGTTTTCCGTACCCTTACATTTTTATTGAGTGTTTAATATCATATTTGAAATGAATATCGAAAAGGTGATAGCGCCAGATCTGAATGTTTATTTTATCAATATTTTTTTGTATTCTTAGTTCAAAATACTATTAAACTAATAATATTTCATTGATTTCACAAAATCATGTTACGTACATCAAAGAGATCGCGTAACATCATATTTTGTATGTTTCTTACGATAAACATTTTAATCGCTTAAACAATTTTATTCTTTACATTATGGATAGAGATATTTGTAAAATACTAAAAAAATATTTCATTTAGAAGCTTTTAAATTGTATAAATAACAAATATAAATTGCCACATTATGCAGTTGAACCATTAACATGTTTTGACCAACACTACGTTGCAATACTATTTTTGTATAAATATAACAAAAAAATGATGCACCTTCCAATAAAAATAAATATCCATGTTTATATAGTCTTGGAATAAATGCTATTTTAAAGCGATAATTATTTTTTTTATTTTGGATGTAAAAATAAATATTAACTGCTAGGTATTTATTCTAGCAGGTCGTATTTAAAAAGAATTATTATTCACCTTGTATTTTATCCAGATTATCATATTTAGTTATTATTAATCAATTAATTAATTATTAAATTTGAATCGTTCAATTTTTTAAAAATTTCATAAGTTTTGTCACTAACGTTCTGGATTTAATCTTTTTGAAGTAAAGTGCACGTATTCACATGAACTGTCTTTCAAACTTATGGAGCTGTAAAGATGTGATCTATCTAAATTTGACATTAAAAATCCATAAGCACCTTTAATCCTCTTAAAAAAACGTTGATTGCTGTTTAATAATTTCATCAATGAAGTATATAATATCACGAATTTTTTTTAGCAAACTATTGTATTCTTTTAATCCCCAATCCTGCAATCTGAACCGGTAACCCACGGCGCCATCTCACCCCGCTCTCCCCGGTTATTCTGTTATTTCGTGGTGCTACGAGATAGGGCAGTAGGCGAGAGCAAAGGAAGGTGGGCGGGGGTAGATTCTCCTCCATATCGTGGCAAAAACAGATAACGCTGCAGCCCATGTCTGTGTACATCATTTATAATATATACAGGGAGCGAGAGATGTAGATTCTGGGACCTTTTAAAAGCGATATCGCCCGTTTATTCATATATTGCGTGAGAAAAACCTTTTTTTGAGGACTATCGCGAGGCTTTTGAGGGAGGCTGACGTGGACGGTAGCCAATAATGTGCTTTCATAACGGATATCGATGTATCTGAGACGCGGAGCTTTTTAAAAAGGCTGCCGCGAGGGCAGTGAAGCTTTCGCATATTTCGCATATCATGTGGACCGTTTTATCGGCGGTCTTATAAATTGAAATTATTTTTTATGACATTTTGTGCGCGCCACATGAAACTAAAAGCGATATTTTAACAATTCGTCAGGTAGAATCAAACAGATTATCAGATATGTTATTTGACAAAATAAATAATCGAACATTCTAAGAATAGTATATATTATTAGGGAACAAATTAAATGATCAGAGTTTAAATCAATTTTTGGTTAGAAATCAAATAAACTTTTGGTCCGAATAAAATTCAATTTTTGGTCAAAATAAAAATATGAACTTATGTTAGGTTAGATTTTTTATAAATTTAATTTAAATTATGACTATTTTATATAAATTCTGACCATTAACTATTTATTTGCCTCCTGTACACTGACCGAAATATTATAAGTATTATGACCATTTAATATGAATTCTGACCTATGTAATATAAATTCTTGTATTAAAATTCAGACCGAAAAATACGAGCTGTATTATTATCCTATAAATAATATTTTAATGGCGATTAATTAAATTAAATAATTGCTAAATCATAATTTTATGAATAATATCTATTAACGAAGATTTGACACAAAAAATCTGAACTGCAAACATTATTAAAAAGAGCTAGTTTTCTCGGGAGAAAATATTGTTTACATGAATAAGTTTTGGATCATTTTGTAAATTACAATTTCTGTGTTGAAAAAACATTTACGCCATAGTAAACAGGTGATACATTGAAAATATATAACAGTGTTGAATAAACAAATCATGTTCTATATTATATTAATTTCTTTTGTTTTTTATTTACAGCGCAAGAGTAGTCTTAATAGTGAATATATGTACATATTTGGATTCCAAATAATTTAAATTATTAATTTTTTGTTTACTATTCGTACTACATATGTGTACATAGTAGGACTTTGTGAAAACAATTTTTCTCAATTTACACTCAATTTACTTTTTAACAATCAATGTGATGTTCGTCATAATCTGCAAGATAAAATTGACTTAGCTGAGCTTAGTTCAATTTCAAAAAAACCGGCTTAGCTATAGTTGAAAGATACATCTGTATTGTCTTTAACCTGGATAGTGCATACAATCACATCATCAGTAAAATGTAATAATATAATCAATGTCAATTCTAGATAATCTAATATTAAACGAATATATTAATATCTTTATTAGTTTTTTAATAAAACAAACATATGTGTACGGTCGATTGGGGTCGCAATAACGGTTGAATAAATCAAAGTCGGTTTTGTTAACTTTCGAGTTTCTATAGGATACATTCACATTTCAAAACTCTTCCCATTTCAAAGATTCGCTAAATACCAAAAAATATTTAGCTGATATTTATTGTAATCTTCATTAATACCTTAATAAATGCAATGAATATATAACTCTGATTTTCTTGGGTCACTTTGTACCCCGTCTCTCCACGAACCTATTTTTGACGTTTCGATACTTAAGTGTTAAAAAAGAATACATCATTGAAAGGCACATCAATACTGGATCCTGCCAATATTAATACAACTCTAAGCAAATTCAAAATATTTTAATTGGTGGCAAACAGTTTTATCAATAGTATTTAGATATTCGCCACCCGTTATGTGTACGCAGCCGCTGTTTCAAGTCCGCCTTCCACAATGCAATGACGATTAAGAAAATAAATGATTTTCCTCATTTTATTCTTGTCCTCTGTATTGGGACTGCATGGGAACAATATTTTAACCATGCTTGAAAAAAGATAAAGGTTGAAAAACAAAAAAGGATGTGACACTTTTTCAAGCATTTAATTAATATATGTGTATCCGTATGCTAAAAATCCACCGTGGCTGAAGGGTTTAATCTACTCCACGTTGAATCTAAAGAGGAATCAATAACTAACTAACTATTATTACATAGTATCATCCTTCTTTTATTTCCCTGCTCTAATAGAGATAAAAAGATTAACTAACATTCAGTTGTCGCTGAAAATAATTTTTCAGTTAAAAATGTAAAAAACATATTGCACACGTCACAAGTGCTTAACGAAAATGTCACTATAATAAAATAATATTTGTAATAATTTAAGATTTCGACTAAGTGCTTGGTGAATTTCAATATTAAATTTGAATCATCTCAAATTATGTACAACCTCCCACAGATTTTGTCACTACGACCCGGTTTCGCCTTTCGATCTTCAGTCTTCAAAGCGCACGGATGAACTTGAACGACGCTTAGTAAATGGATGTTTCGCGTGGTTATATATTAAATAATTATCACTGAGTCCTAAAGCCATCGCTGCGAAAAAGGGTAAGCTCATGGAATTCCAAAGATTTTGAGTAGTGAGTGGTTTTTAGAATCTATATTTATTTGACAATCCACAAATCAGGGTAATTAGAGCATATGCAGCCTTTAGACTGAAAAAGACACGACTACTTTGCTAATCACTTATTTCGGAAGGACACTTGTTCAATCAGGAACAGGGGATAAAAATGGTTACACCCAAATACGGACAGTCCATAAGCTCTTTTTCCAGGAAATTTTAGAAATAATAGGCACAGTTACATATCTTTCCGATTTTGAAACGAGATCTTAGGCCTTCCGGTCTCACCGCCTTCTATACCATATAAATAATATCATAAATAATATCCTAAACCTTTGCCGACAAACAAATAAATAGAATTCTAAAACCACTCACTACTCCAATCTTTGAATTCCCAGGAGCTTTACCCTTTTTCGCCAGCTATGGCTTTAGACTCAGTGATACATTTATTTAATATATAAACACAAACATCTTTACTAAGCGGTCAGTTCAAGTTCATCCGTGTGCGCTTGAACGCCTAAGATGCCCGAAAGGCGAACCGGTCGTTAGTGGACATAGCTGTGTGATGTACATAATTTAATGATTTCTAATTTTAATATTTGTAGAATTAAAATACTTTATAATATTTTTTCACCTTATTACAATGGAGTTCTACCATGTAAATTCCAATCCAAACAATCTCAAAATATGTCTAATAGTCATGAGTATGTCACAAATGTAGTTTTTCTTAAATTAAAATTGAAATAGATATTGTAAAGTCATGAAACGATGCAACTCAATCGAGTTGCAAACCTTTTAATTTTTCGCTTGAAGAAAAAGAAATATGCACTGTCAAAAAGTTTCCAGATTTTAAATGTGATATATTTTGATTGAATAAGAATACATAATGAACAATCACACATTTATTGCGATTTAAATGACAATACAACACCAACACTACACTCGGTGCATCCCTCACTCCATCAAAGGGTGATGCGGGGCAGGATTCAACGGGGTTTCGCGATAGAGGGAGACGAAGGCTTATTGAAATAAAACAAAATCAGCTGTAGCGTAGAAGGGGGTTGTTTGGAGCCAGCTGATAAGCTTTCCGATTCTATCTCGTTAAAAGGGGAAACTCATCGGTCTGGTGACTTCTTTTCGAATTTTAATTAAAATTATTTTAAACACTTGGAAACAATATATTTATTTGATACAAAGAAAAACACATAATGAAACGTTTTTTTATTTTATTTATAGAAACTATAAATAATCGAATAGTAACTCACTAGCCCAGAAGGTGATGATTTTTAATTATAATTAATAAAAATCTCACCATACTTAAAATGTGGTACTGAATTAATTACCTAATCTTCAAAACGAAACACTAATTTGTTTAAATAATATGTAAATTAAGTAAAATTAACTTATTCAGGAATTAATCATAAACAAATAAGAGGTAAGATCTATAAGAGACAGTGAATATATTTTTTGTTAGTTCTTAAAAGAATACAATTATTATGAATAATGAAAACGTGTGCGCTGAACGTATTTCACTTTTAATTTAAGCACGATCGGTTTCGCTTTGTAAGTAACCTTTCCTAATTTTAATACAAAACTTAAATCTGTGAAGGGCAAGAAAATATTGGCTAGTAATAATTTTTACAAGAACATTTTTTTTCTGAAAGTTTTTCTAAGATTTCAGAAAATAATATTTAAAACGATATTTTAGATACGGTTACCAGAGAGGTCCACCGCCCTGGCCGCATTTCCGCCCGTTTCCCCGCCGCCCAGCGCCGCTGCCTCTGTGAAAACATATATGAAATATATTCAATCTGCGAGTGAGCGATAAGCAACGCCTTCAGCCACCCACCCCGCTGGTACATCCACTCCACCCACATCCACGGCATCCCACCCCTACCCACCCTCTCTCGCGGCGGGCGGAATGACTTTAACGTTGTCGATTATTCAATTCTCTTTCGCATAAAGGTGTTTATAAAAGTTGGGGATGAAACGTAATGTCGATAAGGAAGTGTTTTGTTATGCGATTTCCCCATTGAAAACTTGTAATATGATATGATTTTACAATTAGAAAGTCTTGTAATTTTTCTTCAAACTTCTACTTAAGTTATAAAGCTCTACATTAAATAATGTACCTGTTGATCAACATTGACTCAAAATTACAATATTAAAAACGAATAAGTATTTTTTTGTATTTAATATAACAAGAAAGAAAAATGTTTTCTGATAAGTTTGAGAGAAGGCATATGTATAAAAACATTAAACGAGAGAATTGGTCTACAATTGTTAATTATTTTGCTTTCATATGTAAATATGCTATATCTGAATGAACATACAACGGGTGAATCATGAAACTGGTGAAAGCTCAAATACAAAATGAGCGCAGAGTAAGATTATTGATGATGATTATGTATGAAAAAAACCACTTGTCTAAAAACCAGGGCTGTTGAGTTGGAGTCGTAGTCAGAAAAACCGGAGAAAAATAATATAAAGATTTATTGGTGAAATCTTCTAAAATCTATTCTATTAACTAGAGAGATCTGTTGGTATACAGATATGCTAGTTAAACGGAGATATTTGAAAAATAATTTCGGAGTCGGATTCGGAGTTTGTTTTTTTTTTATTTAAAGCCGGAGTTGGAGTCGGAGTAATCTTTTTTTGTCCAACTCCACAGCTCTGGTAAAAATATTTCGTCGCCAATATTGTAAGAACACGTTACTATTTTTTTATTATTAATTTTGATGTGATGATTTTGATTTTATTTTAAACGCGGAAAGCATTACCTAAATATATCAATACCAAGCGTAAGTCAATTTTGTTTTATTTTTGCAGTAATATCGTTGTTTGTCTCTGCTATCAAATATATCCAACTTTGAGATGAGTTGTCTTGCAGTATTGGCGACAGTATGCAGTTTGTGCTTTGAGGAAGTTTCAGCTCTGGTAGCTTAATAATATAGCTCTACCTAACGACCAGTGTCATCCATTATTGCGAAGAAAATGTATTCTTTCAATAATCCGGTATTTACATTTCAACTGTCATCACAAGTCTATTTTCTTAAGCAGAGAAACGAATTAAAGTAAGTAACTGACTGTCCATCACACCATCTGCCAAGTGCTGAAATAGATATGATGAATACGAATTACTAAATATTATTTTTAAATTTCTTTGTATTTTAGTAAATTGTTTTTTTTTTTCACTTTAAAAATATCATAATAATAACGATACCAAAAATCATAACTATCAAAAGATTCCCAGCCTTATCTAACCCTACCCTGGAATGGATCACGTTTCATCTCCACCCTTTCCGTTCAGAAAGCACTCTCACCCTTCTTCGCTCTCGTCCCTGACCATCCCCATTCTCCCCCACCCCGTCACCTAGGCACACTCGCTCTGACTCTATTATAAGAAATCAATTCTGGCCGGTGTTATATTCGTGTGAATATAAATATTATATGCTGAAACGGGGATATAACTCACACTGCATGACCCCAAGGGCTCGTCGTGATGACATGTTATTTTGTATATGCCATCTCACCGGGATTTTAATAGTGTTCAAATTCAATAACATAAAATCCACATTTCATTGTATTAAATATGTATAACTTCATTTTTATTCAGTTAGTTTTTTATTCATTTAAGAATTGGGATAATTATTTTTGATTAAATTCATAACAATTAGAAATTTGTCAATCAAAAAATCTAAAAAAAAATGAAAATATCTCGGCCTTGACCACTTTTTTAAAATGATGAAAAATTGCATCTGAATCGGTTTTGCTTAGCAAATTTATCCATTATCAACCGAAAATAAAAAGTCTCAATACAACAATATAAATTAAACATACCTTTAATTTTACCAATATCAATAAAACTTTTTTAAATATAAAAAAAAAAAACAACTTCTCTCAAAATTACTAAATAAATTGTAAATTTATAAAACACTCCAGCATATCAGTCGTAATTAGGGCGATTAATTAAAAAAATAGACTTACGTAAGAATTTAATATCATTTTCATGAATTGATAGGGAATTAAGTACTTACAGTCAATTATTGATGGGAAGCATTGTATTAAAAAAAATCATTTTTACTAATTCCACTGTCAAACTGATTCAGTTTATAATTATCGTCACGAGCGAAACCGGTCCTGATCTTTTTAAATAAAAGTGAAATCAGTACATTTCTTTTATTTTTTTGAATCTAGTTACTTAAGATCAACTCAAGGAAAAGAATCGTCATAAACATCCATATTATCAATTATTAAATTGAAAAACTGACACAAATTCAATAGTTGTTCAAAAAAAGTGTTTTATGATAAATTGCATTTTCTCATCTGTCATAATCGGTATTTGAAAAACAATTCGTGATTGTTTCTGTGTTGTGATTTATTTCTATGCTAAATAAAAATCGATAATACCTGATAATACCGCCTTTAGTTTATTCACGAGCTGGCCTTTTCGTGCTTAACATATCCATTATATTCAGCATGCGTCCTTTTTCTTCTATCGCGTCACAAAGGTGGCAGACCGGAAGGCTGTATGATACCGCCATAAAGTTGAAGCTTTCATGATATAAAGTTTGGTTGGATATTCAGTTAATGCTCTTCCTATATCCGCTCCAGTCATTTCCGCTGAGCGCTCTTGTTTCAATTCATTATAGCCATAATGCAGCGAAATGAGGGAAAAGAGTTTTCTCCCGCTGCCACACTCCGACACAACAACTTTGTTTATACTCTAGCCAGTGTTGCCGTATGAACGAGATTAATGTATCCTCAGACGTCACCGCACAAAAACAGTACTATCTTATTATTCTGCAAAAATACGAAATATTAACGCTCAGGTATTTTCATATTTAAAGAAATAAAAGTAGATATCAAGTAATAAAAAAAACTTCAGAAACGATGTTCGTTATTTAGAGAAAAAGTTTATCATTAAATATTTAAATATTTAAAATTGTTTATTCGTTAAATTAAATTGTCAACAATCCTATCAATAATATACACCTGACACAATTTTTGCATTGTTTTGAAATAGAATAGTCTACAAAAACTTTTTAATCCATGTCCGCTAACAATGTGGAGCATATGGCCTTCTAATGAAGGCCATAGTAGATTTTATCTTAATAGTAGATTTTTAAGTGAACCGTTTGTTACACAGTTCTTCAACCTCTCTTTCAAAGAGAGTAAGGATATAAAGATATGGCCAGGGTAGCACTCGTGGTTATCTAATCGCTCTCGAAGCGCCCTTTTACGGGATATCAAGAATACAAGGGAATTTAAGACATCACATACATCCATGACTTCGGATATAAATCTACAAATCAAAGAAAATCAATTTATAAAAAAACTGTCCGTATTGGGATTCGAACCTGTAACCTGTGACCGAAGTCAACAGTATTGACCACTCAACCAGGCAGCCAAAATATTTCTTCTTTCTTTATTTCGCTTTTAACACTATATAAATGTAAGCTACGTCAATTAATATGGAATACGAAATATCCATTTTTTTAAATATCATTTCAAAGCGGATTAACAGTGAAGAAAATATGTTTTTACATTTCTTTCACTTAAATCAATTTAATATATTATCTCTTACGCCATTTACACGCACACACGCGACATTAATATTTACTCTTATTGTGATGCTAATTTTAAGTCCACGACAATAAAACTCCAGAGTCCACAATTCCGATCAGATAAAAAAGCTTTCGAATCTAGGTTTGAAAATACCGTACACGTAAACTTTTCAAGGCTTTCACGGCGAATTGATTTAAGATCTCGGTTTCATTTCCCCCCCTCGGTTAAGTGTTAACTGCTGCTTTCCATTTACAAGACAAAGTAAACTCTTTTAGCAAACAGGTGTAAATGAATATCAGGCGTTATTAGGTGCGTGACATTTTATGCATATTAGGCTGACAGAAATCCGCAGGAGGTCTCTCTCTGCTACGTGGCGTGTGTTCATTTAATCCCCTACTATTTGCAAGCGCTTCTCAAGTATAAAATACACGATGTTAAATTATATGTTTTTTTTAAATAAAATTTACTTAGTAAATTATGGTTTGTTTTCAATTTAAAAATACGTTTTTACAGTAAGTGTCCAAGTCTACTTGACTGAAAAACACTGCTTTAACACCTCCATGCCCATGATGCAATCGTAAATAGTTGAGCCATTAAATCATTAAACATTTCTCTTAATATTATCAATAAGTATTTATCATTTAAGGTATTCTAACATATATACATTTTTAAAATATTTTTTTAGCTTCTGACTTAGGTTTAAATACTGTCAATAAACAGTGAAACTGAGATGCCATCATGGCAGGGAACGTGATTTTTTAGGATGGCATGTTACGGGTTAAGTAAAAAAAAATATGTGAAAATTTTCTATTATTCATAAAGAAAATTCTGTGATCTCTGAAAAGAAGGCGTAAAAATCTTATCTGTCAAACAATTTATTGTAAAATTGGTTGATTGCTTTATTAAAATTCATTAAAAATCATCTCCAATTTTTTTCTACGTGTTATCTATCGTTCATAGTTTGCATCCCATGACACGAGTTGTAAAAATCTTCATTACATTTGTTGCATGTCTTTTTTATTGGATGTACAAAAATCCACAATATTGTTAATTACAATATTTAACACTTTATATGTGTTATATTAATAGAAATCTTTTTATTTTGACGCTATTTTTAAATCGAATCCGGTTATAATCTGAATACATAATGTAGAATTAGAACAAAAAGTATTTTTGTATACAATATTTATGTTCAAACTCTTTCAGGATCAACTAGTATAGTAAAGACATCACAAACACATCTCGAACGTTTAATAAAAATAAATTAATTAAAATTGAAGATTTGAGTGTTTGGTTGGGATCTAGACACGAGTAAAACTAGCAAACTTGAGCCTTGTGAATAAAAAATATTTGCTGTACTCGCCAATTGCTTTTATCCAAAAATCAATATTTAAAAAATCGACAAGTCCAGAATGCAAATTATATTTAAAATTATATTTAAAATGTTATTTATATAACAACATGAAACGGTCAAAAATTCTATTTTTAAACTTTGAGAAACTTCCCTCTAGCATTAGATTGATAACCGTTGATATGACCTCCTGCGTACATATGATCGCCTAATACCGAAAAACCTATTTCGGCAAAATTAATTCGTAGACTTGTTCGTTCACGCTCGACGGCGGAACAAATTAATGGAGATAAAGTCGTAACAGGGAAATTATTCCGTTCGCTTAACTCCCGGCTTCTTGTTACAACCGACAAACTTTAATAAGGGCTTTGTAAATTTGTTAAAAGACTTTACAAATGGCGTGTTTACTTTCACGTACATTGCACCAGATTGACCGTCAGCTTTTTTTTATTATTTGAAGAAGTGATATTGAATGACAAAGATGGGTCTTTGTAATTTGACAAATTGTTGTTATGAATTTATTTCGCTACAGAATAAAATTCTCATCAGATAATCAAACGAGAGCAGTATAAATATTATGTATTGAAGAAACAGTCGTGTTATAGTAATAGTAGCTATTTTTGAAAATACAACGTCAAATATAATAGAAAACTTCATATAAATCAATAAGCTAAAATTCAATTTTAAAACTACAAAATAAAATGATAAAACAGCCCTCGAGAGGCGAAGTGAGCAAACTAGTAAAATGCTAAAACTTTTAAGTACAATCACGTTTTTATTTGGTGTTTTGGTGGATTGCATATTTTTAATTTACGGCGATAACACTATTGCAACGTGTATTAACTGAGGTTACTTCACTTTTACGATACTTAAGGACGTGCAAAATATTACAACACGTCTATTTTTTTTTTATAAAATACCACTTGACTCTCTTCACCTCTAGTGGGCAAAATAATTTCATCCACTGGATATTCATTATGTTCTAATTTAAAAGGCTACTACTATTTATCATGTCAAATAATAAAATAGTTTTTTACCCTTATGAACAGTAAATGTAAAGAAAGTGTTGATAATAATAGTAGCAAAATAAGTCAAATAATTAGTTTTTGAGTTCAAAACTTTAGTTCTGTTTAAAATATCGAGACGTCGTGTTGTTTTATTAACACAAATAATACCGTATTGAATATGTATTATTTAAAGTTTAGTAGGAAAAATAATTAACTAGCATTTTTGTAAATACTTTTTACATGACCGCGAGGGATAATTCAGAGGAAAGGGGTAGCAGGGACGGCTAAGAAGATAGAAGCAAGGCACCTGTTGCACCGTTCATTACCAACTTGTTTACTCTAAATCTTTTTGCAAAGATTTCAGAACAAATATTAATTTTGTTCAATTAACTGATCATTACGTAATCACTGCAAAATACGTAGTCGGTGCATATTACAATTGAAATTACTTGTTGAAACAAAACAGCTAATATATATGTTATCTTGTCAGATGAAGATGAACGACGGATTTCAAGAAGCATTTATAAAACAAATTAACAAAATCTTGTTTTACCTTTGTAATAATGTTGGCTTGTCGAAAAAAAATAATGAATAAGCAATGGTTCGATTGTTTCGATTATGCAATCTTATTAAATTTATTATAAATTAAAACAAGAAAAACAGTCACGTAATAATTAAATGATATTTGATGAAAGATAAAGAAACTGGGTATCGTTATATAAGCAAGATAAAACTATTTCTCTGAAAATAATACCGATGATGAGTTCCAAAATATTCCATATACTGTCAAAGTGGGCACCGAGATATCAAGATATCATGTCCAAAGATCTATCTTTGGGTCAGAGTTCAAAAGTTCTCGTTGGTTATCAGTATTAGTCTGATATTTTGGACCAATGTGGCTGATAAGGCGACAGTTTCGGGTCTGATAATAATTCTTAACACAAATTCGATATCGAATCTCGTAAAAATTTTATGCCGCCGAACTGGATTTGATATCGCATTATTATTTTTGAAAATATATCGTTACATTATGGTTCGTATCAAACGTCGTATCTCCTATGGTTCCACTTATGTTATGCAATAGCAAACTAAAAGAGCTTGGCTTAAAAATTAAGACAATGAAAAATATTTTTCTTTTCTAGAAATAAATTATATCATCTGTAATAATAATAATAAATTAATGGTGTAATTCATATAAATGTTAGGATTAATCATTTTCTTTTAAATAATTCTCTAATCACATTAAATGCCATGAAATTATCCAGTCTTGTAGTTTGACCGTCTTAGTTGTGGTATCCATTAGTGCAGTATTCGTTTTTGTAGACGTACGTATTCATAAATTGATTTTTAAAATTAATTTATGGATGTATGAATTCTCAATGAAAAATTTCTAATTACCCATTCTTTAAATCATTATATAATATGAGCCCTTTGAGAGGTAAAGTGAGTCATCTAGTAAAATGGTAAAACTTTTTCTTAGACCTTTAAACAATAACGTCTTAATTTTTTGCTTAGGAAGATTGCATATTTTTATTTTACGGAGATAACACTATTGTTATATGTATTAACCGAAATAACTTCACTTTTACGATACTTTAAGACGTGTAGAATATTATAGCGCATCTTACTTTTTTCTTCTAAAATACCACTTGACTCATTTTACCTCTAATGGGCCCATATAAATTTGTGTAATTGGAACATAAAATTTATTTTATTTTATTCAAAATAAAGCTTGTTCACTAAGAATTGACAGTTAACAATTGAAACGTTGTTAAATTTAAATCGTTTTAATGTTCTACATGTTTTGTCACTAACGACCCGGGTTTTGCTTTTTGGCATATTAATTCATTCAAGTGCATGGATAAATCTGAACTGACGCTAGGTAAATTGTTGTATCGTATATATATAGGAATACAAATTATTATATTATTATAACAATGTTAAACTCTCATTTTTAAGTTGTTCATTGTCAATACTTGATGAAAAGGCATTAATATCATATTAAAAAAAAAACACTATTTTGTACTAATTTCACATTTATTTATATCTTCAGTTAAAGTGATCGTCATAACGAAACGGGTGGTGATAATATTAAATAATGTGGAAAAAAGTCACAGGAGTGTATTTTTTTAATGTGTAAATTTTTGTATGAGGTTTTTGAAATACATGTGTTTATCATTAAAAGGCTGCTTAAAATCTTGAATTATAGTTGCTTGTTAAAGCCTTAGAAAAAAAAAGTGATTTACTCGCTAAAAATCTCTTGTATGGAAGTGGCCAGGATATACTTATGAAACCAGGAAAGAACTGGTAGTTAGCTCTTTGCTCTAACCAAGATTCGTTTTTAGTATTGCATAGGTGGGAAGGGACTTTAAGTGATATGGAAATTCATAATTTGAAAACAAACAAATTACCAAATCGTTTTCATTAATTGTCGAGCAATTAAACAGTCTAAAAACGACCGAAAACGTTGGCCATTTAGTTGGCTTAGATATATAGAAAAAAATGTATTTTAGTATGTAATCTTATAAAACTATTCTTGACATATCATACGATTTGAAACGATAAAACCCCTTTATAAAAATCGTTTTATTTGTGACACATCTAATGTTCAGTGTATCAAAATAAATAAGAATTATTAATGCCATTATCTAATGTTAAAGAAACAAGATGAGATGTTTGACCTGTTGTTTACGATAACAATATAATTATTGTAAAGTGATGGTTGTCTACTGTCTCGGACAGTGATTCCAAACTCATATGACAGCTGTACGTAAAAATAATTTTAGTAAATCAATCAATTCGTTACATAAATATTACAAAACATACATCTACATTTTTAAAAATATGTTCTATCAACCGTGGAAAGGCAAAAAGACTTACCTACGGTTTTCCATAACAGCTTTTTTCGATAATCACTGAATACAACTTGATACACGTTCTATTAAAAGAATTTAACAGCTTAACGACCGCGGACGCGTATTTGAGTCGTTGAAAAACAAAGGTTGCTGGCCGGCGGACTCATATATGCGTATAGGCGAAGTATCTGGAAGCTGAGAAAATAAAATTTGGTAAAGATATCTCAATTTGCTTACAAATTATAGTGAATTTAGTAAAATTATAATTTTTGCGAATTTTTCGCAAAATTGCCCGGCCACCAAATGAAATTTTATAAAAAAAACATGCGGTCGTTAAGGTAAAAATGACTATATTTATTAAAAAAAAAAAGATCTGCAAAATTTGCGACTAGGAAAAAAAGGTCTGCAAAAATGGTTTTTCTTACACAATTTACAAATTAATAAAAGATTAAGAAAAATTGAATACTAGTTTATCAGTCTCTCTTCACTAAAAGGTTGTGTATATTTCGTATTTTTTTATTCATACCTATTTAATGTCGCCAACTAAATATAAATTAGAAATATGAAAGATACCGTAGGTCAAGTATTTTCACCAGACCAAACACTGGGTTTGCACTCTTGGCTATCGTAGGCTTTATAGCTTAAATTTTGGCGAATTCAAAAATATTGTTTGCGTGAAAACCGGAATCATATCTTCTGAAATAAAGAAAATTCACAGCTAGTAAAAACAAAAACAGAAAGGAAAACATGGATATATGCTCTACATAAGAAGCGAACATGGTCAAAGAAGAAGAAAGAAAAACAAAAAATCATCATTAAAACCTTTTCTTTTTTTTTTAAAGCGATGTAAAAGCAAAACAGATATTTGTTTGATTATTATAATTGATTTCTTACACATTCAACAAGAATTTACCATATTTAGCATGACACCTTATACCGATACGTCAGATATATTAAAATACCTCGTGAGAAGTCTTTAAGTTACTCGAGATCTACATTATTTTTTACATGCGTCGGTTGATTGACTTTAAATCAATCAAGTTGTTGGAACATGTCTATCTGATAAGTTTGTAATCACTGCTTGTTCTAGACACAATCGGATGCATCTTAAAAAGAAAAATATGTATAAGTTTGCCAGTGTTGCCACCAATAAAATAGTAAAATATTAAAAACCTAATATCGTTATTCAAAGTCAATAAACTCTCTTGCACTTTATCGTTTTACTTGTTTTTGTTATCATAACGATAATATCATCCTACAATATAATATTATGTTATCGTAAACAATAGATATCTTTATAATATTTAAATATAAATAGACACAAATCTTATTGATCTAATTTACTTTTTGTTTATTAACTATTCTTTATTGTGTTTAAAAATTACATTACATAGTTAGTACTATATCCCTTTTCGGCTTTGACAGTTTTACTAATGGAATTAGTTTTTAATAAAGAAAATATATTTTGTGTTGTATATTTTCATTTAAAAATGAATTACATTTTTTGATTAAAAAACTATTCCCGAAAAATAAGACGTAAATACAAAATTGATTAAAAACCATTAATACTATAAAAAAAAATGTTTATTAAAACAGGTAAACTAAATTGCATGATTAGTTTTTCACATAAATGACATGTGTTTTCATAATTGTCAATCGTTTGAGACACGTAAAATATATACATATGTAGTAAAAAAAATGTATGTGAATCAAAAATTAAAAGGAAAAAACAAACGAGTGTGAATGTCTTGTTTACACAATGGAATGGAAAGTATCGTTATAATATATTCATAAAAACTATAAACAAAGAAAATATTATACAACCATAACATATTATAAATGTATAAGAATGATAACTGGAAATTGTTTTGAAAAATTGAATTTTGAAAATGAAAATAAACACGATCCCACGTCATGACATAAGAAAGAAAGTTTTTTTAAAGTGGAAAAAATGTAGATCAGTTAAATTTTAAAAAAAGCTCTAAATGAATCCAAAACAATTTAAGTATCTGTCGATAGTAAGAAACGACATGTTTTTTCAATCTTAATAATTTAGTTTTAAATTTGATATTGCAAATTCCACCCGTATTTTGCAACCATCAGTTTCTTTGGTGTGCTACCACTCGGCTCAAATTATTAATACTGATAAATTGATTATTAATACTGATTTTTGCAAATAGTATGTTTTGTGACTTACATATGTTAATAACTCATCCTACAAACAATTGAATATCTATATCAAAACGTCAAATTCTCTTTACAGCATTTTCTGAGAGAATATTCGAATAATACTGAAATAGATGAATAGAAAAAAATGAAATGTGTATCTCGACTTAACAATATATTAAAGCCATGAACGGATGGATAATTTATCTGAAGGAAAAAATAAAACATTGGAACGATTGTTAAATATTGTAGAAAAATAATTACTACATATGTATTGCTTTAATTATTCATAAAATACAAAAACTGATAGTTACTTTAATGGTCGAGTTCTTATCAGGAAAGATAAACTTGATGCAACTGTGCATTGTCTCAACTTTGAAAATTAATGATAGTCAGCTGATAAGACATTTTTAATGTTGCAGGCGATACAAAACATGGTAATGTATAATATTATATATCTAAAAGAGTATCTTTGTTGTCAAGTCACCACTATGGTTTATTTGGTGAAACTGTTGTATTATAATTAGTTTAATATTTTTAATAGCTAATTCTTGATTAAAAAATAAAGTTTTAAAAATTAAAAACAAATATTGTAAAGTACATGTTCAACGAAAAATCATCTGAGAGTAAGACATGGACGTCATAAGAAGTATAAAAAAATAACATTAATTTAACACCCAACAATTTTTTAAAGCAAATGGCTTTAAAAAAGTGAAATAAAATCATTAATTAAATATAATAAATAATACAATGATATTAAAAAATAGCGACTGTGACATTTTCGATGGATTTGACGGTAACTTCCCGGAAATTATTTTTTAATTAGAATTGATAACTTTAATTTTCTACTGTTCACTTGTATGATAAGTTACCATGGAACTGTGATAAAATCATTATATCGTTCATAAAAAAGTTACTAAGTGAATACATGGAATCTGCAAAACACATTTTTTTAATTGCTAGCGAAGTGGGTTCTCAAATTTTCTGATTATTTTTATTTTTATTCACATTAGGTGGTTTTTTAGCTTAATGGTGTATTAACATAAAAAAAACTCTTTACGAATACTGATTTTGTCTTTTGAGTAAACAAAAGTGTTGTAATTTTGTTGTTTTCTTAACCTACGGGAATTGTTTGTATTGTGATACAGAACTTTTTATGACTTTTCAATCAATATACAGATTATTGTTATAATTAATATAGTAATAAATCAACAGTTGGCATTAGCAGTAATGCCTAATATATGTTTAAAAAAACTTATTCAGTCCCTAAACAACGTTTGGTTAACAAGTTGCATGTTAAGCCTTAAAAGTGATAACGAATTCGTTGTTACAAATACATTATGACTAAACCACGTACCTAATATATAAATACATCGTTAACGGGTCTTGTTATTTGCTGACCATTTAATTTTTGGCTGACAAAACGTGACATTGGTATAGTTTTTTTGAACGACCATTGTTTGGGTAAAAAATATCAGCATCAACACAAACATTATATATCATTAACTTTGTTCAAGGTGATGCTGACACTACCAAATTTTATCAGCACTTAAACAAATTGCGGAGAGTTATCTTTTGGATCTTTAGTATGCATTGTTGAGTATCTGGTGACGCAATCTATTCAGATATGTTCGGAGGTAGTCTCTGCGATTATATTTCACTAGTTGTTGCGTTGATCTAGGGCGGGTGAGGTAAATTGTATGACCCGACAGTTGATTTTAATTGACACCGCAATGTACTGGTATTAATAGGCCTAACAGATCATTCGTACTACGTCATTGGAGCTTTGAATAGCTATGTTATAATATGTGAAATAATATCGTTCATTCTCTAGTAAATATTTTTTTAACCGTCATAGTCTTGTGTGTGGGTTATTATTTCAGTCAAGGGAGGTCATTACAGTTTTTTCAAACAATATTCTTTTAGAAAAAATGCTTTTTACTGATGAAAAATATATTGGATTCTGAACAAATATCATCTCGCAATAAAAATATACACGTTGCACTAAACAAAAAAAAAATAACCCACACTTCAGAATCAATACTGTAGTTAAAACGTAAATATCGATGGCCTAGTTTCATAGAAAAAAACAAATGATAGTTTGGGTTATATTTACTATTATGCTAGAAAAAATGACTGGTTTTCTCTCGGAAGGCAAATGTTTGCATATTGAAATAAAGAAATATAAACAATCTTAGTTTCATATAAAGACAATTCGAAATATTATTTTGTGGTTTTGTCAAAGTTTCAATAAATTTGAATTGAATTGAGATAAATGATTAAATGATTCACTAAAAAGATCAGACATATAATATTTATCACTTTTTAATAACTCAGTTTAGATGTGTCAAAAATTTGGACAGCCATATTTCAAAACTATCATTTTCTAGTTGTAGCACTATAGAAGTAAGCCATCGATATAATCAACATTAAGGTATTCACTGTCAACACTTTATGATAATGCATTATATTAAATAATAAAACACTCTTCTATATATATGATTAGTACCGTTTTCAACCGCTGGTGAGGAGCGTAACCAGTCCTGATTACAATAAATAAATGCGTACAAAATAATGTTTCATTATCTAAGACAATTTGAATTATTATTTATATATACAAGAAACGTTCTAAAAAAACTACTCCTCGAATTAGATACACTTATATCGACTGTGTAAAGGAAAAAGGACGTAACACACACGTGTCAAATTTTACAGGAGGCGCTAAAACCGTGTTTTGATGATTTTGTGACATATGCAAATTATGAATTATACACAACTTTAAAGTGCACGGATACTTCTAAACTGGTATTAAATTGACATAACCTAATATTAATTAAAGAAATTGTCTCGGAAAAACCTTTATTTCAGTGTTTTTTCTTGGTTTTAATTTTTTACAAGGTCATCTTTTTCAAACTTAAAAGCTAAATTTAGATACTTATTCGGCATTTTCAGCTTCCATCCTTTTGATAGAATGTGTGACAAGTTGTATACATTGTGATTATCGAAAAAAGCTGTTTTGGAAAATTGACGGTTACGTCCTTTTTCCTTTTCACAGTTCATATGATACATACCTTTTTTATACTCATGTTTGTTCTTAAATTTATTCTGAATCTAAAAAAAAATATTCAAATTATTACATCGTATGCCAAAACAAGCTTATATAGATTTTTGCAGTTATAAGATATTGCAGTTTTACTAAAATGTGCAGCTTTGGGGACTGAATTGTTGAAAATAAAGAAAACATAGTTTATTTCCAACAATCCTTATCCCTAACGATGTACAATTGAGTAAAACTGCGAAAATCTAGATAGGCTTGAATATTATTATCATGCGACAGGTAGGTAAATTAATAAAGTAATGAAATAGATTTACTCAAAACGTCATCGAACACCCGTCTTACCTAAAACAACTACAACATTCTTATATAGCGGTTTATTTTATTCGCTGTGAATACTTCCATAAACATATTTGATTTCGCATGCAGACATATGATATCTTAATTGCTCAATCAAATTCATCGATCGTCGCATAAAATACCTCCTCGATGCACACCACGAATGCTTGCAATAAGTCACTAATTCCCTAGACAGATAATACTTTGATCATGCCGCACTGCCAAAAACTTTTATTCACGGGCTGTAAATTATTTGCCGCGGTGTTTTGATGTTGATAGGCGATCAGCGGGCGAAGACTCGTCTTCCGGTGGTTTCTGGCTGAGGGTATCGTCGTCATCCATTGTTCCTCGGTGGATCCTTATCGCTGGCCGGATGCTCCATGCTGCGGCTCGCTAGGACCTTGATTCGGGCAGATAACCATTTTTGTGCTTAGCATATTTTGCTGGCTAAAACTGCTTATTAGTAAACGGTCATTAATTTGCTTCGAGAAGCGTTGTGTTTATATCGGCTATAGATTTATTTTGGATTATTAAATTGAAAATACAAATAAACAAGAATGTTCATCGTCGTTGGCTTCGGTTACGGAGGTCACTGGTTCGAATCCCAGTAAGTACAGTTTTAAAAATTGATTTTTCAATCGATTTATGAATTTCTGTTCAAAGGCATGGATGTATGTGATGTCTAGAAATGCCCCCTTCCAACCATTCTATCTTATGAACAGGGCGTATCGAGAGCGATTAGCTAACCACTAGTCCTGTCTTAGCCCTTTCCTTCTATTCCTACTCTCTTTGGAAAAAGAGAGGTTGAGCAACTGAGTAATAAGCAGTTCTCGACACTTCTGTTGAGATAAACTCTAGGAGTCCATTTGGTCCACATTGGGAGCAAACATGGTAAAAAAAAAGTTAACGCGTCGGAAATCGATGCGCGCAGACCGTTAAATGGGTTGACGTGACAATTTATTCCTGCCCAAGAAAAAGCTACCAAAAAAGATTCATCAATTATTTAAAAGCGGGATTCAAACGTTTCACTCGATTATTTTTGTACCCATAATGTAACTCATAATAATACAATTATAGGATTGTTTGTGGCGATTTTTAAATAAAATTTTAATAGAAAAACATATCGATGAAAACACAATTCAGTGTAAGAGAATAAGCTATAACAGAACCACTACATAGTATCATATATCTGAATGAACATTCAAATATTTTTGACAAAAAAATGTGAATAAACAATATAAAATTTAAAATATCTTAGATCATTCCACGAACTTCCACAAAGTTACCGCCGAAACCGTCGAAAGTATTATGTGTACAACCATTCAAAATTATAGTATTTATGCATTTTTTAGATTGATTTATCGATTTCTGTTCGAAGGCATGGGTGATTGTGATTTCCAAAAATTCCCTTTCACCCTTCAGATACTTCAATAACCAGGCGTAGTGAGAGCGATTAGTTGACCACTAGTCCCGTCCTAGCCTTATTCTTATATCAATACTACTTAGGAGGTTGAGCGACTGAGTAACAAAACAGTTTTCTCCATTAGAAAGCCATATGCTTCACGTTGGGAGTGGTAAAAAAAGAGTGATTCCACCTGTCATAAAATTTGTCCCATAAATCATGACTTCGTTTTCGTACTGAACTTTTATAACATATTTTAGAATGTCTTATGATTTTCTTTCATAACAATTGTATTCCAATTATATCAAGTTTACTAGTAGAAAAAGGGTCTTATTTATGTGTATTATTTTTTTGTGATTTATAGCCATACACTTTCGTGATTAATTGGAACTGACCGCGACAGGAGTATAACCTCGCACGCCATTTTGAAACAAAACACACACGTTGTACTTTGGTTGTCGAGTGTTTGAATTGTTTGGAGATTACAATCAAACAACATTCCTAAACACCTCCGGAGCTTTTGTTTACGTTTTGTAGAAACATTCCATCGTGAGATGAGTCTTTAGGAAAGGTTTTTTCTAAAAAAATGAAAGTGCACGCATACTCCATACTATTTAGATTGCTTAAAATGTTTAAATCATGCTCGTTTAAAATATAAAACATAATAAATTATAATGGAATATATCAACTTAGGTTGTATAGCAAGAAAGCACAACTTTTCTCTTCCAAATAAGTAAATAATAATTACTCCCGTCCAGTGGTGGCCGGTCGATGTGGCATTGGATCAATGCACCACAAGGGGGTAAAATAAAATGTTATAAACAAATTATTATAGACAATAAATACATGAAGAATTTAAAATGAGTGAATGGTCTAAATGTTATGTTTGAATATTATTTCATGAAATATAGCCACCCCTGCATATACAAGGGGTGCATTGATCCAATGCCACATTGACCGACCGCCACTGCTCCCGACTGAGAGCGCATTACTGTGATTAAGAGTATTGGTAAATACTGTAATAAAGATTAAGAAAGAAGGGTTGAATTAAGAAGAGCAATACAAAGTTATTAGTAAGTCACCTCAGCCGCCTTCATGAAGTGTTTTAAGGCTAAGGGCAAGGTTTCTCAACCAGCAGCCACAGCAAGTTCCAAGGGCGCCATAGAGAAAAAAAAATAGGAGAGCCACAGCACAGTTTTGGGAGCCCACGGAAAAATAATCATAAACTGGCAGGTTTGAAAATCTGGCAGTGACAAATTAAACTATTTTAAAATTACGGTAAGAGCTTACAAGGACCCAAAAAGGTTGAGAAACTATGTATAAGAAAATTATACTCCACGCTTTGCAAAAAAATATTGTAATCGAAAGAATAAAAATGCATAAAGGTTTCCATTCGGATCTACAGATGATTCAAAAGGTGTAGAACAGTGGTTCTTAACCGGTGCACCGCGAGCTTATTGCAAGTGCACCTCGAAAAAATTGGTAAAGACGAAAAAATCCGCAAAATAGTAAAAACCAAAAAAGTCAACAAAAAAAAATACGTCCACATATTTTTTTCGATATCTTAATTCTGGCGCACCGCCACTTTTTCCCATGATCAAAAGTGCACCGTGACTTCGAAAAGGTTAAGAACCACTGGTGTAGAATGTTAGTAATTGCGACCGACTTCGTCAATTGGTCATTACGGTTTTATTTTATTTAGAAATTACATAACACAATTAGAAAGCGCTAATCGACCATGTTAGAAATTTTGAAATATTTTAAAAGCCGGTATGGTTAAATACAGATGTGTCTTTTCAGACATATCTGCTTTTGGTAGAAACGCGAGGAGCGTTATTCCATGATCGATTATAACGATTCAATCTTGATGCAAGAAACAGATCCGTTCAAGTGTTACCCATCAGAGCCACCATAAATTTATTACCGCGACAACTCTGTTTATGCTCGATTCAAATCGTTGCCATCGACCTTACCCAGGCCAGTTGCACTGACATTGTTATACTGTCACACCTGGGTAATTGTTTCTTGTTAGATAGTTAACGTATTAAAAACAGTGCCGACAAAATATTATGCACATTCCTTTTAAATATTTGAGTATATCACATTGACTGACTGAGCAAACTTCAATATAAAAAAATAAACTCAACTTTATGAGGTACTCAAAAGACAATCAACAAAATATTTGTGTTTGATTTATTTTCATAGAACGTTGTGATTTGGCAGAGTGAAAACTTAAAATCTTCAATATGTATAGATTTTTGTTGGTAGTAAAAAACGGGCAGTTTTATAAATTGATTTCTCAATCGATTTATGAATTTCTGTTCAAAGGCATGGGTGTATGTGATGTCTTGAATTCCCCCCTCTCATCCATCCTATCCTATGAATGAGGCGTATCGGGAGCGATTAGCTAACCACTAGTCCTGTCCTAGCCCTTTCCTTCTTTTCCTACTCTCTTTTGAAAAAGAGAGGTTGAGCAACTGAGTAACAAGCAGTTCTCGTAGAAACACTTCTGTTGAGATAAACTCCATTAGGAGTCCATATGCTCTACATTGGGAGCGGACATGGTAAAAAAAAAAAAAAAAACATACCGTTCTATTGAATTGACCCAAACTCTGCTTTTGGGTTTTGAGCCCTTTATATATTCCAGAATAAATTGTGTTATATTAGATAGTCACATATTTTCATTTTTATTTGTTGCACGTGTTAGATGATTGAACTAAAAATATATGTATTATTGTAGGGATACAACGAAAAAACAATCAATCATCTTTTTCAGAACTGTTATAAGGTTTGTTGGGCAATATATGAATTTTCATAAAATAATTTTATTACCTATCAATGAGTAAATAAAAAAAAAAATTTTTTTTAGTATAAGTTGTCAGCATTACTTTTTTCATGTAACATAATTTGACCGTTAAGTTTGCTTACACAATATATTCAATTTGCAATCATTCTATCAATAATCATAAAGGGTTAATAGGGTAAAAATATCAAGGTATTTCAGTTCTACAATTATTTATATGTTATATGTTAATAGCTATTTCGTCTTTCGCCATCGTCAGAACTATAGATAGTTCTTCTTCAGTTCTTCAGAACGTAGACAGTTCTGACGATGGCGAAAGCCGAAATAGCTATCAACATATAACATATAAATAATTGTAGAACTGAAATACCTTGATATTTTTACCTTATTAAATGGAGTTCTACCAAGTAAATGCCAAATCAATAAATAAAGGGTTAATCTTATTTGATTTACGAAGCTAGGTAACATGCCAGATATGTATGTAATAAATAATACTAGAAAATATGTGATATAATTGTAATACACAAATTATCTACATAGATTTATTATTTTAGTCTATTTTTTCTTTAAAATACAAAATAATATTGTTTATGTTTAAGCAATGTGTCAGAAAATGTGCTGAGTAAGAATTTCCTGGCATAGAGCGTGTTAAAATATTTCTAGGTGATAAAATATTTGATTTTCCGTGGGCGGACTATGACCGATGGTCCATGTGCGATGTAAACCTAATTGAAAGATTTGATACACAGCATTATTTGTGTTGTAAACTTGTGTTGTAGTCGTAATTCTTGTCGGCCGCAAACACAACGCGCGTAAAAGAGATGTCTATATGTTTATCGTTTTTGTATTTGAATAAAAAAAAATACACCAGGTATTTTGTTAAGATTTTCTCGTATACAGAGAAGCGATTCATAAGATAGATTTGTATCTTAATTGTTCGGGATATGACGTTCTGTCTCGCTTCAATTTTTTTTCTTATTTTTTTTTTGTTATTGACTAAAAGGCGTAACCAAATTAAATCCAAAGAAAAAATGTGTAACTACGGTATAAAATAATAATAATTCTAAAATGTTTGCTCAAGTCTGCGTTTTTTTTTCAATAATCTGTCTATCTGTGTTTACTCAGTAAAAAAATTAAGGAGACCCATAATTATTTTCAAAGATAGATAATGCGATAGTGCAAACATGCTTTATAGAAAATAGAAAAAAATGTATGCTTCTACATTTTTAATTAATAACCCCGTTTGATAGACATCGTTTTACTGAGAATGGAGACTGAATCTTCTTGAAAAATAAATCAATTTTTAAACGAGATAAAAAATGGTGAATTGTTAATAATTTACCAGGATTTATAAAATTGTATGTTTGAGAGTTCTAGTTTAATTGATCGTTTTTACAGTATAAAGTTACTGTGAATGTTTAGGTAAAACAAGCCTTTTACTAAATTCAAAACAAAAAAAAGTATTTATTATCCAGTTTCACTCATAAGTATTGGTTGATAGTACTCTTGATGATCATTAAAACCGGTCCTGATTTTTAAATAAATACTGTAGAATTGTTAAAAACAAGTGTTTTTTTTCTAACCTAATGCAGCTCCGCTCGGGCAATAATGACGACGGGTAGAATCCTTTTCTGTCGATGGCGTTGTTGAAGGCGGACGTACAAAGTTTACTGCATATACACAATTGGTGGTAGTGGGGAACAGTGGCGGATTACCTTATAAGCAATTGAGGCGTATCTCAGGGGCCTCAAAAATAGCGTATATATTACAACCAATAAACTTTTTTTTCTCTGATTTTTGTTATTTTACTTGGATTTTTCCAACGTTTTTATGTTATCAGAAAAACAGGTCCTCCAAATTTAACCACACCTGAGGCCTCCCATGTGCTTAATCCGCCACTGGTGGGGAACCAATTTGTCCACATTCCACATTTTTCCCACATTCTTAAGCTTACAAGTCGACAAATTCTTGAGCATAGATGTTGTCTTGAAATTTAACAAGTTGCATCTACAAATAGTTAATATACATAAACGACGCGTGGTACCCAAACTAAAATATGCGACAAAATGTTCACAATATTAAAACAAACGCACCAGATTCCAACAGTAAATCATATTCAAGGTGTTTAACCATTGCACGTATAACACATTATCCCTCATAGTGTTAACTTTATTGTCACAAGCTCTTGACTTGTAGCCTACCCCCGCATCCAGGGTGCGGACACTGCTTTGCCGCCCGCACCCCAGCATAACTCTTGGCTCTCAGTCAGCGACGAATCACACCCCTAATGCGGAGAAATGACGTGTGAGTTACCAGTATGGAATTTCAAATGAGGCGGGACACTACTACTTATGAGGAAATAGTTTGTAATTCTCTATTCTACAATATATTGTTTGATACTAACAGTTACGTTGAACGTATAGGTTGTTTTTGGATGTCCTGTCTTCGCTGAATATTGTACATAATTTCCGCTTAAAGTGTTGCACGCTGAAATTTTTACGTCATATTGAAATAATAATATTTTATTTGTTCATGTATTTTTTAAATATTAAAAAAAATAATTGATAACGTAGAATTGGACTTTATACACTTTTTGAAAAACAAATCAAGAATTTCGATAAGTAGTTTTTTGTAATTTCTATTTTTTTTAAAGTAGCTAAATATTCGTAAGTAATTAAACAGTGTGATGTCGAAATTATTATGCAAAATAAAAAAATCATTAAAATTGAAATAAACTTGTTTTAAATATAAAAAATATTATAATATTCAATGGGTTCGGTGCTAAGCTAGTAGCTTTTTTAAATATGTATATATATAAAAAATAAACTTGTTTTGACACGTGTTTCGGTTGTTTGATAAACGTCATTAAATTAATATTATTCTCCAGTTATTTGCTTTGGTAAAATTATTATAAGTATAAAATAATATCTCTTTAAAAATATATGTAATTTTGTAGTGTGCGTTATAATTATGTATTTTAGAGAAGTCACGAATTTTAAACATAATATTTATACAGTGTGTATAATGTAAAAAAGATGATGCTTGTCACAATAGAAATCTATGCTTTTTATCTGTGAATGGATATAGACAAAAAAATATTTATGTAATTTTCGCGCCCAAAAATAATCTCATTTCGTTGATGGCTAGACAAAAGCTCTTAAGTCCGGAGATGCCACAACACAACACAAAAAAATAAACCGCTTAAACAAGCATTAACACAGCTCACATACATACTTAAAATAGGGTTGTCACATTTTATAATGTTTATGTAAGAAACTCTTGTAATATTATTTTTTGGAAAATATTTTTATATCATAGTTTTAGTATAAAACTAAATAGATCTTCTTATACAGAATAATTACAAGAAAAAATATTATTTCAAGCAAACTTTTAAATCACCTTTATTACATATCAATGTGTTGTTTCGTGTGTCATTTAACAGTGATCATGGTCATGAGAGGATTAAAAAAAAAACCTTAATTATTGTACGAAAAATGTACGTCATGGGTGTTTACCGTCCATCAAAGATTTCAACCATGTTTTTTTCACTTGGTTCTTTAACGGCCAGCAACATAGTAAAAAAAATCGTATAATATATAAAAATATTTTTTTAAATAATGTTCATATTTTTTACAGCTTGAAATTATGATTAGTATTGTTTATTTGATTTTCATTATGTTGGAATAAAAAATAAAATAAAAAGCGATGAAATGTATTACTGATTAAGGTAAAATATTTAGTATGTTTTATTTTTGGGCCCCTGGTAGATATGTTAGATCACCATAAACCTAACTAACATCTTCGACAAGCAGCTACTGTAACCACCCGACCCTTACCGTCATTTTTCATCTCACAAATCTGGCGTCAGTCATCTCAGAGTTGCCACTCTCTCAAACATATTTACTTTTTTATTACTTTTTAATTTAACTGTCGTTTTATTCCTTTTGTAGCTCTTTTAAGATGGTCTGAGCTGGTGTTATGTAATTATTTATACAGCTGTGGCGTTGTGACGGTATCAGCTCACCTCTCCATACCTGTCAATTATATTATGATGAATAATGTTTGTCATAATAAGTCGAAGATGGATTCAAAGCATATGTTTTGTTTTGCTTAACAATTCACTGGCGCGTTCATGAAAGATAATTTCACCGGCAATGTGCAACTATAGCTTTGACAGTTGTGAATAGAAAATTTTGATAAAGTTGAAATTCTACATTGATTGCATTGGAAATTATTTAATAGAACTTTATTTTAACTTTTATTTTTTTAAATTTATAAGTATCATTATGTTATATATACCGTTATTTTTCTATGTTAACGTAGATATTTTCTCTCTTTTACAGGTAAGTTCATCTAAGATTTTTCCAAAACAAAGACGAGGTGTTTTTGTAAGTATTGCATTGATTATTTTCGTCTTAGAAAAGAATTATTCTTTGATGAGTTTTGTAATTATGCTTTAAAGCTAATACAAATTTTAATTTAGTGTCACTTATTCATATTTTTTACCTTTACTTGTCATTTTTTTTTACCATATCCGCTCCCAATGTGGAGCATATAGACTCCTAATGGAGTTTATCCCAACATAAGTGTTTCTACGAGAACTGCTTGTTACTCAGTTGCCCAACCTCTCTTTTTCCATAGAGAGTAGAAATATAAGGAAAGGGCTAAGAGAGGACTAGTAGTTAGCTAATCGCTCTCGGTACGCCCCGTTCATAGGATAGGATGGGTGGTGGGAGGGGGTCAATTACACCGTATTATTTTTTATTTTGTTTTGTATAAAAAACACTTCATTTTATTCTCATATCAGTTGATAATGTTCGTCATGAGCCAAATAATTTGATCTAATTAAATAAAAGTAAAATGAGTATTTTATTTTTTTGAAGTGAATATATATTATTAAAAGATACATAGGTTCTATTAATAACATTTTACTGTGAAATTTCGAATCAGTCGAACGATTAAACTGTAAAAAATATTAAGCAATATGTAGCACGCTGTCGTTAAATATTGTAATATGTATACTTATGTATCTTTCATCAAGTTTTTGTGTCGTATCTGCTTTATTACCGTAATAAAAATATGCAGGCGCAATAAGCAAATACCCGTACTATTGAAATCAACATATATGCATTATTAAAACTTTCTTTAGAATTGGTATCCGAATTGCACCGAACGTAATACTGCAATAACTGTTACACTCGATAAAAGTATTAAGTTATCAAATCCAATAAATATACTCACAATCTTTGTTAGCTGGTCCGCCTTTGAATGTAAAATTAGCATATTTGCCCATAAAATAAAGTCGGTGGCGAAATTCCTTATACAGAAGGTGATCTAACTAAGCTGGCCTAGCCTTCTTCTGATAGAATACGCGTAGGGTAACCATCTTTATAAAGTATGCATGAAATTTAATATTTATAAAACCTTCCATGATAATATATGTATCGTGTTTGTCTAGTTACTTATAATGTACACTTTACATTATTTTTAAAATAATAATTAAATAAAATGCTACAACATTAGTGATTTTTTTTTGTTTCGTTGCGCTTAGTTAATACATATTAAATAACAAAATAGTATGACTTAACTCAGAGCTAAATATATCGTTTCTTTTGCGAAAATTTTATGCATTAATTATAGAATATCAGTTTACACTGATCGACGTGAGCGAAACCGGTCCTGATTTGCAAAATAAAAGTGGAAGTAGTACGAAAGAATATTGTGTTTTTATATATAAGTGTATACTATATATACTGTTAAACAGATCACATTAAAAAAAACTGTACAACTAAGGTACTTGTTAAGAAGATTTTTAGTCATATTCTGTAGTCTAATAGTAAAATCTAAAAACAATTTTAAATGAAGGTTTTTTTTTTCAATTTATGTTTCAGTGTTAGAATGGGTGATTGTGATGTAAACAGGGCCGTGGAGTCTTAAAAAAACACGATTCTGACTCAGGCATCCACAGATCCGACTCCGATTATGGTTTCGACCAGCGGTGGGCTGCCAATATCTTAACAAGGGGCTCGGTTAATCTTATCCATTTTCGCTCCCAATGTTGAGCATATGGCCTCCTAATGAAAGTATCTAAAAAAGGTTTTTTTTTCTACGAGACTAGTGATTAACTCGAACCCATGAGGAAATTAAGGGGCTACTTAGTCTTGTTTCATAATAAATTTTAACCATCTACAGAAATTGCAGTTAGGTGCTGATTTTACCTAAGACGAATGATTTTCTTATTTTAACAAGGGGCTCGCCAGCCACACTAAAATTTAACAAGGGGCTCTCGCGAGCCCCCCCCCCGAGCCCCTTCCAGCCCACCCCTGGTTTCGACTACCGAGTGTAGGTTTGAAGTAAATAAATAAGCATTTTTAAGTAAAGAGAATTAAAGTTATTAAAATGTAAAATAACCAGACAGCATCAAATGAAGTGAAAAATAATATATTACGGAATAAATTATCACATTTTTTTCGCTTTCTTGAATTCGGTGAAATATACGCGACACATACCCTTCTATAAAAATGAAAATCCAAACCATCCAGTCTTTTCTCGCTCTTTTTTAGGTTGAGTAGTTATTTACTTCCGTGCATGGGCTGAATATATCGTTGAGTGATAAATAATTCATTCATTACATTCAGTATGTTTTTAAAAAATTTAGATCTCTTTAAATATTCACATGATATAATGCTGGAAAAGTGTTTGATGTTTAGAAATGTTCTGTTATTTGTGGGGTAAATAATGAATATATTCCACGGTGCGTTCTACTTGCTAGCATATATTCTTTCGAGTTGTCAATATGTCCACGCCATTCATTGATATACTATCGCTTAGTGTATCTGGTACATTGAAATCATCGTCACCCTACAAATAATGCGTAAGTTTAGAGAATATTAGATATCTGAAGCAAGAATATCTCTACCATTATTCAAATTCTCGTATCAAATCACAATACAATGGGTGACTTCTAGCGGCCAATTAATAACTCACATCGAAAAGTTCTTATCTTGTGAAACTGTGAGCCGAAGAAATTAAATTTATTTTAGACTGTTACGTTTGATCATATCGCATTGCTGGGTGTCACACTTGGGTAGATTTTTTGTTATACGTTCAATATCAAAAGAATACCACTGGCGATGGCGTAACTATTGAATGCACACAACAGCAATTGTGCTAGAGATTTAGAACCTTTTTTTTTTATATAGATTGGTATTTTTGTTTATGTTAGTTGTTTGAAGATAAGAATATTATGATATGTATTGTTGATTTTTTTTTTACCCTGTAGAATGTATACCAAAATCAGGTTCTGCTGTCAAAACTAATTCGAAATGAAAGACTTTACCGGACTTATCTATAATTCAGCGAAACAAACAAAAAAGTTGGTTTATAAAATATTACTAGATGATCAAGTTTGCTAAAAACTTATTTAATATCATTATAATATGATGCATGTGTCTGCTCATTGTCATTAAGGTCTCCTGAATTCATTTTTATATTAAAATTGATCGAATTGACATTTACTTGGTAGAACTCCATTGTAATAAAGTAAAAATAGCAAAGTATTTAGTTCTACATTAAAAAAAAAAAATAGTTGATAGCTATTTCGGCGTATGACTTCTGATAAAGGCGTCCCATTTTTCCTACCACCCATAACTTTTCAAATACTATATAATACTAGAAACGTAGTTAAGTATTTTATTATCATAATGATGTAAAGGTGAAACGTATCCATAATATGTATCAAGATACGACATCAAAATTGGTAAACAAACGCTCTAAAACTGTTTTTAAAATAATTAAAAATAATTAAGCAATGTGAAAAATTATGTTATGTGCGTTATCTTGTAAACTAGAAGTAATCCAATTCGTTCTACAATTAATCAAGCCTTATCACCGACATCGAATCAATCAATAAGTTATCAGTAATTAATCCCTATAAATAAAATATTTTCTCATTGATAACCATTGATAAGTATATATATTGATCAAGATCGCGATATTTTCGACAATTGTACCAAAAATATCGACAGAATATATTATGTTATTTGTGATAACGTCGCTTATATTGATAATATATCAAAATCATCTTCAAGTGGCTTGTTAATTAAGTACAAAATAACTTTTTGATAAAATCGTGTATATTAATTTCATTTAACGTTCATTTTTCGGTTTATTTTTAAAATTATTTTGTTATAAACGTGAGTAGCCACAAGTATTTAATCTGCTTCCTACGCTGGGAAAGTCTCCTCTACATACAATTATTCTCTCAACGCCAGTATTATATTTTAATTTAAAATTTCGACTGAAGGTGCTTGGTGGAATTTCAATATTAAATTTGAATCGTTCAAACTGAGTAAATTGAAAAAAGACACGTCTACTTTTGCTAATCACTTAATTTCGGAAGGACACGTGTTCAATCAGGAACAAGGGATAAAAATGTTACACCCAAATACGGACAGTCATAAACTCTTTTTCCAGGAAATAGAGCACAATTGCATAGCCTTCCAATTTTAAATGAAATATTAAACCCACCGGGATCTCCACTTCTATACCCTATATTAATATAATTCTTGAAACTACTTACTACTCAAATCTGTGGGCATTCCCATAAGCTAATCCTTTTCGCCAGCAATGGCTCTAAACTCAATGATACATTTATTTCTTATATAAACACGAAACATTCATTTACTAAGCGTCAGTTCAAGTTCATCCGTGCACTTGAACGCCAGAAGATGCCGAAAGGCGAAACCCGGGTCGTTAGTGACAAAATCTGTGAGAATGTACATAGTTTGAAAGATTCAAATTTAAGCCAGTATATTTGATCAGTTTAACCATAATATCTGTGTGTAAAAGGAAAAATGTGTTAAGTCTTAAATAGGTACTTTTCAGGGGAGTTAAAAGAATAGTTGCATTTATATGAACTTGTATGTTAAATGTGAAATTTACTACCTCAGCAACGATAATTTGACTCTTTGTCTTTCCCATTGACGTATATTTGTATTTATTTTAGTTATTATAGCATAGTTAATTCGTTTTTTTATTTTTAAGATTTTTTTTCTTTCACACATAAATAAATCGTTTTGTCTGCGTAAAAGTATGATATAACTATCAGGAAATTTGGTGAAGGTAATCTGAAGACAGGCTATTATTAAAGTTTACTTTTTTCAATTGAAACGATTGATAGCCTAAACCTTATTATACAAAAAAAATAGCACAGTGCTAAGTTCCACAATATCATTACGCCACCATAATTCTGACGATGGCTTGGAGCAGAAGAAGACATTAGCTAGGTTATAATTCTAATTATAGCTATGTTCATTATTATAAATAGCCATGGTGTGGTTTCGGTCTGCATCAGAAATAATTTAAGTTTTTTTAGTAATCAGCATATATTTTTTAAGGATAATACGTTATATATTTTAAAAAATTCGGTACTGTCATCTGTTATTTTTTTAAACTTAATATTATCATTTAGAAATGTACGGTCGTATAATTTATTGAACTAACTGACAATTATAACAACACTTCAATAAAAATAAATTTTATACTAAACAGTAAAAATATTTATCCATAATACAGATTGACAAAAATGATATGTATTGTACAGCGTCATACTTATCTCCGTGAAATTAAATGTAGGATAAATTTCCTGAAATATTCCTGGTCACAAATTGTAACACGGTTGTTACGCTACGAAAGCTATGCAATAAAGGTGCGATGACTTGGAGTTAAATATAATTTTATGTTTATTTAATCCAAGCAAGTGTTGTATTTTATTGAGTGATTCCGATGTAAGATGGTGTGTATAAAGTTCGTTAATTTTTTAATGTCATATTTGTGGGAAAAATAAGTTTTATCGGAATTTCGATCGCCACTCACATCTGCCTAATGTTTGCAATATTAATGTTTTACGAAAAGAGATAAGAAAGATATTTAATAGGATTCGTAATAAAAAGATATAATCTAACAAGATATCTCAATGTTTGAATACATAATAATCATAAAGATTATCATTTTGACGAACTTTGATCTTAAGTTTAAGCAAATTGTGAAGATTTTATTTCGTTAAATTAGCTTTATCATGTCTGTATATGACTAAATGGTTTTATATTTTTTCAACAGATTCAACAAGCGACCAAAATTATCTATGAAATTATTCAGAAACCATAAAATAAAATTGTGTCTAATTCTTTTTTTAACCATGCTCGTTTTCAATGTAGAGTAAATGGTTTCCTAATAGAGCATATCTCAATATGTAGATGTTTTCTACGAGAACTATTTGCTACTCAGTTGCTCCATCTCTCTTTTTCGAAGAGAGAATGGGATAGAAGTAAAAAGATTCGATGGTACAAGTGCTTAGCTAATCATTCTCGCATTATACCGTTTTAGGATCAGATAAGTAAAATAGAATTTTAGTTTCAGACTAGGAAGAAACGATTTATAAAAAATTCTCTGTACTGGGATTCGAATCCGTGAGCATTGTAACAGTAGCCAACGATGTTGACCACTCGACTATTATATTATTATTCAAATAATTATATTAATTATTTGCATCGATAATTTTTCTATTAAGTATTAATGTAATTTTTTGAATTTATATTACTCTATATTACTAATTTATTAATCGGTTTTTGAAGTAGGAAACTTGATAGAACATATTTACGAGAGTCACAAATTCTTATTTGAATTCTGTTATTATATATTTTTTCACCTTTAATAAACCATCATTTTATTTTCAAAAAGTTTCAAGATTTAAAATGCTTTATATTTTCCTAATTATTACGAAAACATAATAGATTATAAATAAATACAGCATCTAGTATAAAAAGTAAACGAATACAATTACGAACGGAAAATGTTTTTTTAGTTATCATACAATAGTAATTGTTAATTAGTACCACAAGCTCTTTTGTTATTTCAATCACCATATGTTTTGAAGAGTATATATGCCGAATGGCAAATAATGAGTTTTAAATATCGTTTAGTTGATCAATCACATGCAATTAATTACAGTGCTTAACTATTTCGATACTAGATTTTTTTCGTATTTATGTCCCATGCTAAAATTCAATGACCGGAGTGATGTGCTAGTACTTTATAATTAATATTGATATTTCATATTCAGATTAAAATAATAAATTCGTGATTCAAACATAATCCATATTATATGTTCATAGAAGCAACGGAAAATCGAGTATCCAGTAACTAATATGTTAATGTTCATTTAAATTCACCTCAGTTCTGTTCTTAGTTGAACAGCTATGTAGCCAGCAGTTCGAATTTGTTATTTTTTTCAAAAGATAGTCCATTTTGACTTTTTTCAAATAATATTACGGAATGGAGAGATAAGTCGTTAAAAATGGATTCCCATTGGAGATTGGTTATCTGCTCTGTTCTTCATCCGGTGATAAGTTCCATGCGCGGGACTGCTAACAAATGGCTTAGGCTCGGTGTGCAGTCAAGGTAAAGATATTAATAAGTACAACATAGAGAGAATGTAGTTTGATTCAATTGGATGGGTTTTAAATTTACAGTTTTATCTTTATTAATTTATTAACCGGTAATGCATCCAAGTGGTCCATCCAAAACTCTAATGAACGGGTTTCCAACCTCCCAATCCCGAAAAGTGTTGCGACGGGTTTTCTGTGGGGACGCCAACTTATACAGTCAAATAATCTAGGAACGCTATTTACATTATCCTCATTAAAAATGGCCTTTTCAATTGTATCGGGGTCGCGGGTTACATGAATTTTATAAAAAAGGGTCGCCACCCGAAATTGGTTAGAAACCTATGCTCTAATGTGTTCGTTATAGTTAATCGCAGTAGCTATGATCTCGATACCATTTCTTTATCGATTTTTACATGGTTGTGGAGCCGTAGAGTTTTAGTTCATCGACTCCTGTTTTTTAGATTAGAACTATTTTCATAATGTACGTTTCCATTATAATTTTGGCCGAACACGACCCGGGTTTCGCCTCTCGGCATCTTCCGGTGCTATCCAGTGCGGGAATGCACTCGAACTGACGAACTGAAGTTTTGCGTTGAATTTGTCATGGATTAATTGTTTTATGTCAAAGGGTAAAAAAGTGATCACTTAGATTAAAGGACTTACATTTCCTCCCCAGTGTCCGATCCTAAAAACTGGACGCAGGTATATAAAAAGATATATTGCTTAATTAATGGGCATTTTTTATTCCGATTCATCTCCAATTTTTTTTAAATTGATTAAATTTTATTAGCCTGAGTGAGAACGATTTATGTTTACATATTTCATACTAAGTACACTAGGAGACTTCAATCTTCACACTGAGAGCGAATAATGATGCTAAAAACTATTTTTGAGGCATTCATACTTGGAACAATGCTGTCTTTTGATTGGTGCTTGAAGATTTAAGTCCATTACTAGTTTTATTATAACGAATACGTTTAAAGTATAATTTTATTATTTGCTTGCTGTTTTGGAATATCCATAACTCTAGTAAATGTATAAAATTATATTAATATTATGATAAATTTAATGAAAAAAAAATGTTTTTTTTATATTTCAAACAATATCAAAAAACTTTTGAAACTCCGTGTGGCTACCGCGAGCCACACCATCATAGTGCTCTTATCACCGTGCCAATCTATGATATCTGAGTTATACGATCTCTCTTTCTATACCAACATGTATCTATGTGTGTATCTGTTTATCTCTATATCTACTTCAGTCCTTAATGCAGCGTTTGTATACAGACGAATACAGTGTGGCCCAAAAAGAATGCAACCGCGCAATATATTATTTTTATTTGCCAAAAAAAAAACACTACTAAAATGTACGAAGAGGCAAGATATCTCATGTTTTTATGTGTTTTGTGATATAAATGTCTGAAATTGTATGATTATTTTTAATGTGATTAGAATACAAAATTAAAAAAATATTTTCTCTGATAGATATTGATTGTTTTCGTTTTATCTTATAAAAAGATCATCGAGTCCGTGGCGCAGCGGTGAACGTCGTTGGCTACTGTGAGGGATTTCACGGGTTCAAGTACAAGTACGAACAGTATTTTTTAAAAATCAATTTGATTGTTTGGGAACTCTAAGATATTCCCTCCTACTCTTCTCAACAAATAAAGAGCGTAGTGAGAGCGATTAGTAAACCACTAGTCCTGTTCTAGCTAGGGCTTCCAATTAACCGGACTTTCCAACTAACCGGTTTTCGGTTTTTTTCTGGCAATAAAACCGGTTAACTGGTTTAAACCGAAATATAACGTACTTTGATTAGGTAGGTATGCAAAAAATTTTTTTTTGTGGAAAATTTTAAATATTTGTCATAAATGCTCCAATTTTGATGAAAAATCGATATTTATCATATAGATGGAACACAGAATGCATTATATATATATATACAACAATGACAATCAAATGTGGAAAAATATTTTATGATAAAATATGTCAAATAAAAAAATAGAACTTGATAATAAAACTCATCAAAAGAAAGATCTTTAAATAAATGCATTCATTTTTTTAAGCATATCGACTAGACAGGACATCCAATGCTTAGACAAAAATATAGTAGAATACAATAATATTAGCTTATATTATGTCTCCACTCCCACTTTGAAGCATATAGACTCAAACTTTTATTTTTTAACGATAACTGCTTGTTACTTAGTTGCTCAACCCCTCTTTTTTTGAAGAGAGAAAAGATTGAAAATTATAGCTAGAACATGGGTGGCCGATCACTCTCACCACGTCATAGTAATTTAAGGGATACTGGAATAGAATATTAGGCATCACAGACATTCATGCCATAGAAAATAAATCTATGAACTGATTGTAAAAATCCGTCCGTACTGGGATTCGAGCTCGTTTGGTCCGCAACCCAAAGAAACGACATTGACCACTCGCCCATGTGCAGACCATAATACTTAAATTATAATTGAGAATGTCAAGCACGATAATAATTATATTTTATGATAACACCACTTATTTATTGGGTTTATGTTATTTTCTGAACAATTATTTATTTATACATGTAGGTATTATACGATACTAAAATTTTCATTTATGTATTACGTACAAAATGACTTACATAATATTATATTAAAAAAAATCATAGTTCACAGTGTGTTTGTTTATCTATTGCTCAAGAAAACAATTCGTAAAAAAAGAATTCATCGAAAATGTTATATTTCACGAAACTACAAATTTGAATTCAAAAATTGTATCAATAAAAAAAATTTCACCAAGCAAAGCTGTATTTGAATATATTTTTATATTGTTTTAGTTAGGATAGATATTGTGCTATTTACCTGAAAAATATCAATGACTTCTTAATTTCCTATAACCTCATATTCGGTGCGTATAAGTAATTTGTATATTACTGAGAAACTATCAATAATCTCATATTATTTTATATAAAAGAAACACTGTTTTTTTTTTTAATAATATGAGATTGATGATTTAAGTAAATGTATTAGCATTAAACTCTACTAAGTCATAAAACATCTTCTAGGTTTGTCCGTTCTATTGTTGATTATTTTACTTTACTTCGTCGACCATGTGGGAGGGTAACATTTTAGCCACATCTGGTATTAATTTAATGACACTTAACAATACGCAACGTCTAATGTTTACAACTGAGAAAGGATGAGTCCTTAGGTTATAAAAATACGACTGCATCTTTTGTCAACGTTTTGCAAACGGAAATGTATGAAGCAACCATAAAATTGAACAATACAGTAAAAGTGACATGGGACAAAGTTCTTGGAATAATTTTGACCCCCCGTTAGGTAAAACTTTACAATTAGCTCTTGGGTATTAGTTTTCACATATTGCATTATGATGGAGAATAAAAGGCTGATACAATAATTAAAAATATCATATTTAAAGCAGATTTTTTTTGCATTGTTGATTTAAAGACAAAATTAAGTATACTTAGAATAATTATAATGCAATAATTATGCAAAGGAAGAATATATCTACTAAATACACACAAAAAATAACAATGTGTAAGGAGATGTAGATTATTACTCATTAATTAAATTGTATACGTTTTAAAATGGTACATAGTTATATGGTATACTTATTAATAGTTTTTTCATGATTTATACGGATGATTTGTCAAATTTACAATAAAGGTTATTGGGTGACATGCATGTAAGAATCATTCCTTCTTTTTATAAATAATTGTCAATAATTACATTTTTTTTTTTAATTATTTGAAAAAGTCATTTCTGTTCACATGGACATGGACAACTTTGAAACATAAGTAGATTTTTTATACAATTCTTTTTTATGCATGTTTCTTGTGTTATGTCAATTGTTTCCGCTTCTACGCAGTAAATTCATTGGAAAAGATTTTTCTTTTTGAAAAAAAACTGAAAAATAAGAAAAGAGTATTATTGATAAAACGCGGTTAACCGCGTGAAATAAACCGGTTTTCGGTTTTTTTCAAAACATGCTATAAACCGGTTAACCGGTTTCGGTTTAAACCGGTTTGGAAGCCCTAGTTCTAGCCCTATACTTCTATTCCCACAACTTTCTTCGATAAAAAGAGAGGTCAGCAACTGAGCAACAGTTTACTGCTGGTCTTTGAAGTGTGAAGAGTAGCCATTAATTTGTTTTTGTATAAAATGTCTAACGCATTTGATTTAGCATAAAATTTCCCACACCATTTTTGCACACCGTTGTACTTAAAAGCTTTTTTGCATATGTTATATTTTTCCTCAAGTGAAACAAAATAAAAGTCAAAATAAAAGTATGTTCTCAGACTCTAAATTGGTCAGTAACTCATACAAAACGATCAGTATAACCTCACCAGCTAAGTTTTGTTGTTGTAATGTGGAGTATATAGTCTCTTAATGGAAGTATTAAATTGAACTTTTTTCAACGAGAACTGTTTGTTACTCAGTTGCTTAGCCACTCTTTTCCAAAGAGAGTAGGAATAGACTGATATGATTAGGACAGAACTAGTGGTTAGCTAATCGCTCTCGCTACAACTGTTTTTGCAATAGGATGGATAAAAGGAAATTCAAGAGATTAGATACATATATGTATTTAATAAAAAAAATATTTATAAAAAACTGTCCGGAATGGGATTCAAACTTGTCACCTCCGTAACTGAAGTCAACGACGTCGACCCCTCGAACATGCAGCTTTAGATAAGATACTTAAAACAAAATATGTAGTAAATTAAATATTTTTTATTTTTTTTACTAACCATGAATGGCATTTATTTACTTATCTAATAACTCCTCGTCTAAACGTTCTAAACTTTTAAGATTATATTGAGTACAGGGAATGTTATAAATCAATGAGTAATTCGGATATTTTTATCATATTATTAAGATAAATAATGATCTATAAAAAAATTATAAACTATGTTTTAACGAGATAAACAGTTTTTTAATCACCCAATACCATTAATGAGTACGTTTATGGATTGTACCATTTTCCCCCTAAAATTAACAACGTGAAAGATCACCCGATAAGGAATGATGTTTCTGTCTCATTCCATTGTATTATTTGTGGCTTCCCTTCTCTTTCAATTTATTCATTTTGTAGGCAGGTAGATATTATAGGAAAAATGTTTTATCACGATGAGATTTGTAATTTTGTGAATAAGTCATTTTTTTAACCCACTGGGATGTAAAATACCCAAATATTTTACTTAATATATAATAAAAAAACAGCCACTATTTATTTTCTTATAAAATATGCCCTCAAATTTATTTCAAACATTTTATTCAAATAAGACGAATATTATTCAAAAAATAAATCTACATTCAGTAGATATTTGGTTCGATATAGAACTACTATAAAAAATTGGTTGTCTCTAAAGTCGGTTTACGGACGATAGTTTAACGTGACAACGTCATAAGAAAACATTGATGAAATGATTGCATACTTTTATGAATAAAATGGAATCATTTTTATTGAATTATCATTATTTTGTATGGATATGAAGAAGGAGTGAAATGAAATCTACAATTTTTTATTGATATATTTTATTCGCACTCATTAATTCAAATATGTTTATTACTTTGATGAACAGTTTATTTACAAGTAACAATGTGCTTTTAGCAATTTATTTACAACTTTTATACATGTGTGATATTTAACGTCTTCCAATCTGCCGCTGTCTCTTTTCTACTCAGACGCATCGACCAATCGAGTGGAAGAGAGATAGATGCGGCACAATCCGAACGGTAGGCCGATCGTGCCTCTCTATCGCTTATCCGCGCTCTCGCTCGCACGCTTGCCTTCGGCGTAACGCGACAAACGGGACAATGAGTCATGTTTTTTCGTGCGTGCAGCGGGCGTTCATCGATTTATAAGACGTTGTCACGTCAAAAAGTTTTGCCATATGAAAATATTAGAAGAATAATAATAATATAATAATTATGAGAATCATATTATATGTTACAGATTTAGTATGCACTCATATGTACTGTATTCAAAGAATAAATGAACTAGTCGATGTGTAATCTACATTGTCCATTTAAGCCAGTCACCGTATACACGAGAGAGAAAATGAACACCATAGCTAGCCAATGTGTAGTGTGTACCCCAACTGCACAGATTTAGTTGAATTGTCCATGAACTTAAAATTAATCATGTGTGTACTCGAAGCGTTGCCAGTCATTTTCTACTGCTGTGCGCGCGTATTCAAGCAGTTGTTGTGTTTTTCTGTCATCTAAAATTTCATCGGTTTTTTGTCATTCTCGTCTTCTTTATATTCAACATATTCAACCTAACGTAACCTACGATGTGATGTCATTTCTACTTTGACTAGCGATTGTCAGTATAATAATACAGTAACCCTCCTATAGCGCAGAGATAGAGCACACGCAGTGCCGGCGCGAGGTTATTTGGCGCCCTATGCAACGGTTATTGGTGCGCCCTATTTTAACAAATCGTTCAATTTTTTTTCGAAATAATGAAAAAAACAATCGGAGATCATTAGAAATATTTTTTTTATGAGAACTGTTTGTTACTCAGTCGCTCAACCTCTATTTTTCGAATCATATAGAATACGATACATAATTGCATCGAACAATTAATACAAACATCACAATAAAATAAAATGTACTGTTATTTATTATTATTAAAGTATGTACATGAAAATAATTTGAATACTCTCTTTGTGGGCCCCCTGATGGTTGGCGCCCTAGGCGGTTGCATATTTCGCCTGTATGGTGGCGCCGGCCCTGAGCACACGCTATAGAAGAGTTTGATTTAGGAAGTTATGCACCCATAAAAAAATGAGGTTAGGTTAGGTTTTTTCGATTATATTTTACAAACTAAACGAAATCACCAAATCAAACATTTTTTTTCCATTTTTATATTAAGGCCTTGTTCTGTATATTGCAAAAAAAATCGGTATTGGAGGGACCGCTATACAAAAAAACTGCCGCATTATTATTTATTAGAAAATTAGCTATCGGAAAGTACGCTATAAAAAGGTTGATTGTATAAACAAAACTGTAATTTAATTTCTACCCTGTCTGGCTCTCGTCAGTGAATAAGCTCACTTATTAGTTTAAGCATACATTGACAGGTCAAAGTGAATGTGAATTGTTACAATGTAAGCTTCAACTTAAACTGAAGGTTAATGTATTCATTGAAGAAAATTCACACTCCAACGGTGCCATATATGTATATAAATTGGACCCATATTGATGATTTCTAAGTTTTATTTCATTAATACACTATTACACTTTTTATAGTTTAAGTTTTGTTAAATGATATTTACTAGCATGTCTGCAGTCAAGAGGTCTAGACTCAAAGTAGACTTATATTTTTTTTTGGCATTTTAATTAATGATTATTCGACAAGGAATTAAAGCCAATATGAAGAAAATTTCATCTCGAATATATAAGTCTGTAAGCGATGGGCAATTATGTTTTGGTGTACTTTAAAAGATCGAAATAGCAATTTGTTTCGCGCAATCATTTATTATGAAACGGGAAAAATGTAGCGTTTTCATTATTTTTACGAACAAAAGAACAACAATTTAAATCATCCTTTTGTCGAAATAGATGTAATTAGAGATATTTCAAGCGATTGCTTTCATTCTTAAATAGCTTTGTTGACAAATGGCTATCATAAATTTCGCTGATAATCTTTAGATGGATATTTTGCCCGCAAGCGAAGCCACTATGTACATGCTACGAGATAATAATACTAAACAACGATTGGCAAAGATATTGGGAGACTTTTCGAAACAGAGCGATGCGCTTTTCCGGGAAAACTATGTTTCCAATGTAACGAAAAGTGATCAAAAGCAATTCGCAAAGTTTCCATCTCTACCCAACTAAACATCGACACACTCAATGAAAAATGTGTGTCTATCTAACTATTCATTTTGTTAGCGTATTTTTATCAGTACAAATAAGTAAACTCGCATCTCGTTATTATAGACACGGAAAATACATGAACATACGACTTACTTCTATATTTTATCGGAAGATTTTTAATGCCATTAAAATCGACTACAACAACACCGTAGATTTGAAAACATTGCTTTTTCAAATGAACTAGAAATAAATAACCTTTCCAGGTCCAATCGAAGTCTGATCATCAGTTTTCTCGGTGACTCTATTTGTAAGCTAAAGTTAGAGTCAACCATATGCAAAAATAATATTTTTTATTATGGTAAATACAATAGGGTAAACATATCAACGTATTTTAGTTCTACAGTTTTTTTTAATATTTTATGCGTTGATAGATATTTTGGCTTTTGTTGGTATTATTTCGGCTTACGTTAATATTATTACCCTATTATAATGGAGTTCTACCAAGTAAATGCCAAATAAATAAATAAAATGGTAAATATATATGATATTTTATTATAGTAAATAGATATGTTGTTTTCAATGAGGTTTTGACAGGTATGGGTTTGCGTAATGTTACTATATTTTTTAATGAATTTCATTAAAATTTCCTGTTATGATTCTTATTTCCAAACATTGATATTTAATGGTATTGATATGAAAGGTAGTTATATTTATTATTTTCAAAGATGAGCGAAAAACGCTATCCTATTGCTATGGCTTCAATGGCAAATTTGATAGTTAAACTGCAATCATAATTTTAGCGCTCATGCATAGAAAATTTGAGCAGACCTTTTAGGGAAAACGTTTTCCGAGCTGGGAGGTTATAAGTCAAATGAAGATAAGCCAATATGCACTTAAGATAGCGTTATCAAACATCAAATGATTATTAATAAGTATGTCATATTAACATAATCTTTAAAAAATATCGAATCTACATACCTTGCTTCAGATCGTCAAGATAGAGAAGTATTTCATACGTAATGGCAATTTACATCGATTTTTTTTCATTAAAACTTATCTCAGCAAAATCAAGAGTTGTTTAAAATTTTACGCGTTTTTTAAATTAGTAAAAATGTTACTTCTACCAGTATAATAATTTTAATTAAAATATGTCGTAAAAATTAATTCAGCAAAATACTATTTCTTATTTAAAATTATAAAAATTGCTTAACAATAATAGAAATTGCAGTACCTATTATGATAAATTAAAATTCTCAGTTTAATAATTGTACAACGTTTTGGATTTGATATCAAACCAATTGCGTTGGTGGTGTGTACAATATATTTTCCCTAAGATTAACACGTCCGTGTGCTTGCCTTTTTTTTCGTTTTCTGACTTATCTATATGAAATGGTAAAATTCAATAAAACCCTCGAAATGTATTATTTTAAAAAATATTATCCAAGATAATTACTGCGAAAAAAGATTAAAATTTGCCAACAATGACGAAAAATGAAAGCTGTTTAAATAATCTATAAAGTGCATGTTACTTAGAAAATTGATAAGAATGATAAGAAAATGTGATATGGACGATGGGTAGATCAAAGTATATTAAAGTTCTTGAAGACTTTATCAATTTACATGCATATATATGATTTTTTTAAAATGTAATGTTTATGGTAAGTGCTCACTCACGTACACGGCGTGTGGCCATAAATTATACGATATTTTTTTTACATATTTTTAAAGTGATATAGGATAATAGTACATGTTTATAAGAATGATAAGATAACAGAGAGATAATGTTGAATGTGATTCCTGATAAAAATGATAACGATTTTTAGTATGCAAGATGCAGTCTTAAACATGCAAAAATATGAGCCAGCTTAGAAATGAATGTTTTAAACAAATTGAAATTAATCTATGTACGGTAATAATTGAATAATATTATATTATGTAAAGTACTACAAAATGCTAAAAATGACACTACTGTGGTAGTAAAATTAAGCCGTGCTTTTACAAGCAATATGTATTGGTATTTTTTTAAAGATGATAGAATTTTGTATAAAATATCTTTCCGATTGTCACGCGAGCCCTATACTATGTTGCGCTGTCTTGTTTAATACTCAGCTCTTCCACATTATTGTCATTAAATTCAGGAACGAAAATGTCAGTAATTATGGAATCATGGTACTTGCCGGCAAAATTTAAAAATAAATTTGCACAATATATCAGCGTTTGGCGTAAGTCTATGAACGGTGAAATGGCAAAGCAAACTGAGCATCTATGAACTGTTAACTCTTTTAATTTGGATGTCGCAAGAAAAAGTGTTGTTCATTTGAAAAACAAACATTTAAAAAAACACTCTATACAAACCAATATTTATTTGAAAGGTGCTCCGTTAACACGTATTGCTGTTAAATATATTTATTAAATTGCCAATAATGTAAAAAATAGCCAGTGTCAAAATTATTAGTTTATTTTTGTATCAAACGTTCAGCATTTCAAATAAATTCTTGAAGTCACCTAATTAATACTGACACAAAATAATTTACTGACCGCTTACGACATTTTACTTAATTTATTTTACAAGTCATTATAGTAGGCCGATTCTAGTCAAATATATATTATAATTTCAATTTGGATCCATTATTTATTATGTCTTATTGTATTCGCTTCAGAGTAATGGAAACTTTTTAATACGAATTATTGCTAATATTCGAGTCTAATTTTTCGTTATCTTCTAATTAAAAAACTATTTAGATTAACTTACGCCATGTCGCAACATTAATAAAATGCGAAGCAAAAATATGAAATTGATTCATTTGTTACTGCATTCAACGATACCTGACTTAGGTGTATTTTATTTGTACCCATTGACGTATGATATGCGATTGTTACGACAACCATTGATTCTATAACCTGACTATTCAGACAGCACATAGTGGCGAAAACAAAGCAAACAAATAAACCAGAGACACAGAACGGAATGACGGGCCGGGATCACGAGTCGTGACCGCTCGCTACACAGTTCGAGACCTTACCTATCAGTCTGTTGAGGTACGAGCAGCCATCGCTAATTGGATTCTGATTTTAATCGCCCGAGCCACAAGAAGCGATAAAACGCTACAGATAACATTCTATACTGACTTATTAAGGCCATTCTCAGAATAATATTAGATTGGCGCGATAACAAACGTCTCAGATTTTATATTATATCCAGTCTTTTGTTATTATTCTAGCGTGATCTTCGTTCAGAGCACGTCTCGGAGTTTCCTACACTGCAGTATCAGAATAGAAGCCGTATCTCGCGCTTGCGAAATTCATAGATACCGTTTGTTTTGAAAATTTATCTATCCGTTCGGCGGGCATTATCTTGGGAAATGTCAGCGATTTTTGCCGCGGCTCGATCGATGGCGCGCTTTACTGCTGCACCAGTCGGGAAGGGTCACGTCGCGTAGATGCAACACCGCGCGTAATCTTTCGATTCTTGAAAATTTTGACTGTAGTTTAACATTCTAATATGTATTGTTTTTCCGTCGCGAGATGCGTTGATGCCAAACTTCATGGATATTGTGCAACATTGTGATATATGTTTATTCTCCATTTGAATTAAGTATACGTTTTACTAGTTTGAAAGATCAGCAATACATCCAACAAGGAAGTGAAAACGGTTTTTTAGACTGACTTATTTGTTTTTGTGACCTCGTGCGACCTAGTGGTGGAAGTTATCAACATTCTTATGATGCTGCCTTCAAATAGTGCAAGTGAGTAGTATTATTTCCACCGAGACATATTTTTTTAGAATTAAAAAAATAATTTAATTATGGAATTTAGATCGAAATTTCGTAGAAATAATGTTCACTATATATATAAAAATCACTTTTTAGCCCTTTTCGTGACGACACATACAATTGGGCTTTATTTTAATTTCATATGTCACAACAGATTTATTTTCTAATATTATATAAATATAAATGTATCATATTATTAATTAAGCCATTCCGATAATTCAATGGGAATTCACAATGATTATTTACGCCGTTGTTAGAATGTATACAAATCAATTTTCATTTATTTTTTTCCATGTCCGCTCCCAATATGGAGCATATGGACTCCCAATGGAGTTTATCTCAACAGAAATGTTTCTACGAGAACTGCTTGTTACTCAGTTGCTCAACCTCTCTTTTTCCAAAGAGAGTAGGAATAGAAGGAAAGGGCTAGGACAGGACTAGTGGTAAGCTAATCGCTCTCGATACGCCCGTTCATAGGATAGGATGGGTGGGTGGGGGGAATTGAAGACATCACATACATCCATGCCTACGAACAGAAATTCATAAATCGATTGAAAAATCAATTTATAAAACTGCCCGTACTGGGATTTGAACCCGTGCCCTCCGTAGCGGTAGCCAACGATGTTGACCACTCGACCACACAGGCGGCAATATTCAATACTTACACGGTAAATCCTACAAAAGTGAAATCCTGCAAAGAAATCAAATAGTAAATACTGATTTCGAAATGTTGAGTTGAAATATATTCGATTACCTTCATTATTAAAGTTTATTTAAAAATATTTATTCTTTATCATTTTCCCTTGCATTTCATCTTCTTCAACAATACAACTTTACTATCATTGTCTGCGTCTTGAGGTATTGATGAAATATTTCTGATAAAAACAAATAATCAATATCATGCAAACAATAAATAATTGTGTGAATCTTTGCAATCCATTTTTTTGGAATAAGTTACAATATTTTATTAATAAACGAAACGCATTTTATATTATGTAAATCCTTTTTTTCGTAGCAATCCTTTTTTTCATTTTTTTTCGAAGCGATCGACGGATTCATTCAATGAGAAAAATTAACGGTAACTTTTTTGATTTAAAACAGAAAAAAATGCTCTGATACTTAGACTGATTATAATTTGAATTTGCGAAGAGGTATCTGACAACGTGGTAACCACAGCAAGTATTGAAAATCTTTACTTATTTACTGAACCGCCTTCATGATAACTTTGTCTCTTGATCAGAATGTTAATTAGTTGTACGATCAAGTATCCCTCTTGTGCGACAGTTTTGTCTATGAAAATTAATAATGTAAGTACATCGTCAACGGGTTCCCCGTCTTTCTGCGAGACAAGACGGCGAGCCAACGCGGAAAACACTTCGAGTCCCCTCCGCGACGCGGCCACGAGCCAACAGCTGATTAAATCTTTCCCGCCACTACTAGTTTAACTGATAACGGATCACTCGGCAGCGTGCGTCAGTGTAGGTGTGCCCTGAAACACTAACACAACGATTGTTATTATGGTTTATTTTAGAAAAGTTGAGTAAAAATAAAAAAATCTCACAGTATTGACTAATCTGACAACTTGTTGAGAAATCTACACACGTTAGTTTTGTTTTGATGACAACATTTGTAATTAGACTAGATCTGAAATATAAAGATTTTTTAAAAATGATTTACACATTGTAGACAAGAATATCATTAATGCTCTTTCATAATCTCATCTTATATAACCAGTTAATTAATTATCGATGTTCATTAAAAGTTATTTAAAATTACGGTGTACAGTGGAACCCCCAATTACACTACCCCGAATTACGCGCTGGCTTGAAATATTCGCTGCAAATCCCCCAATTGCACGGTCGCATTCCATTGTCGTTACTAAGAGACTGTCGTCTGTGACGTCCATACAGTCAAATTTTGGCTAGCGTCTGTGTATTCAACACGTGCCAGGCTATACATGCATAGCTGGGCGTCTGTCTGTGTGCGGGATATTTATTACTTCAAAAACTAAATATTTCGTCCATATTTTTTTTTTGCAAAACTAAGGGAAATCTTAGTTTTGCGTCTTCCGCGGAAAAAAACAAAATCCCTAATTTTGTACGAGATTCACACCCCCAATTACACTACCCCCAATTACAGGGTCCCGACTATAGTGTAAATGGGAGTTTTACTGTACTTAATTGATAAATTTTCGAGCAATAAATAAAAGTTATTTAAAAAAAATGCTACATTTGGCCAGATGTAAATCCACTTCATGGAATCATCACTACTGATAATAGAAGAAAAATTGCGGGATGCTTGCTCATATCGCTTAATAAATCCGTGAATAATATTCACTGACTATATGACCCCTGAGAATTAAAGTTAGTAAAATGAGCCAAGTGGATTTTAGGAAGAAGAAATGTTAGGTATAAGCGTTCTTATATTCTATCGCAAAAGTCAAGTGAGAATAGTAAATACACACTACAGAAGTATTTTCTTTTTTGAATAAAAATATGCAATCCACAAAAACACAAAGTAAAGACGCGATTGTACTTTAAAAAATCAAATAGAAAAGTTCTACCATTTTGCTACATGGCTTACTTCACTTCTCAAGGACACATACATATAATCTACAGACAAGAATGTCTGAGTTGTATTTGTTCCTCCCTAGCTTGCCGATATCTGAAAACGAAAGAGAATGATTAGGCTAAAATTGATGATGGTTTTAAGCAATTTACCATTTTTTTCTATCAAATGGCATGGAAACGAATGACTTTTCGTAATTAATTGAAATTTTAACACATTACATTTATGTAACTGAAAATTGGTCGGCTCACAAAAAATAAGACACAAGTTACTCGCCTATGTTATACTACCATCATCATTATATTCTGATTGAATCATCATCTTCTCGTATATTATATTTTTTGTCATAAGAAGAAAAAAAACCAACAACATAAAAACAAAATACAAATAACATCTGAAATAGTTCTGATGAAGACACAAGCAGGGATGGGCTGGAGGGGGCTCGGGGGGGGGCTCGCGCGAGCCCCTTGTTGAATTTAGGCTCGGCCGGCGAGCCCCTTGTTAAGATAAGAAAGTCATTCGTCTCAGATAAAATCATCGCCTAACTGCAATTTCTGTAGATGATGAAAGTTTATTATAAACCATGACTTGGTTGCCCTTTATTCAAAAAATACCCTGACTTCGGCTGCATAATAAAAGAGACCCTAGCTGACCGCATGTGGCTCGTGGACCACAAGTTTATGCATCATCTATGTTACATGACTTGAAGGCATTATGGATGAGATTTACCAAGCCCCTTGTTAAGATATTGGCAGCCCACCGCTGGACACAAGCCGAAATAGCTATCAACCATATTATATAAAATAATATTGGTAGAACTAATACTTTCATATTTTTTTCACGTTATTACAATGTAGTTCTACCAATTAAATTACATTTCAATCGATAGATTTTTCTGTCGATGATTAAAAAATTCAAATTAATTTAATATAGGTTTTCAAAACTCATTCCATGCAAATTTACATTCAGTGTAAACCTACACTCGAATATATGTATCTACACTCACAAAATAAATATACACACATTGACAAGATCAGTTTGTATTTTTTTATGAAGTGATACAGTCAGTACACAATTCGTTTTTTGTTCTTGTGTATTTTTACATTTTATAGATTTACATCATTTCGGTGTTCCCAACCGAATGCTTGGATCGATAGATTTGACGTTAGATAACAAACAAGAGATACGATCGCGTCTCGGATTAAAACATACCGCACGAAAACCTCCAATACAATATTAAAATTTATTTGTATATCCGAATATTAATACCAATAACAATAATCCATAAAGATTTATAAGCACTCGTAAACAAATTTTGTTTTGCTTACAGTATTCCAAATTTGAAAACATATATCCATACACAATACATTTATGTTGCCATATACCAATAAGAAATATTATCTACTGTACACGTAAATTATTTTTGAGTTTTGCAGAATAAGCCATCAATGTCACTTAGGAATGATGACCTCGAAATAAAAAAATATATTAAAAAGATAAAGATAAATAAAAAAATATATATTTACACCTACCGCTCCCTTGATTTATATGATACACATATTTAATTTTTTTTCGGCATTAAAAAAAGCTATTCGTTTTATTTTTTAATCGCTGAAATAATATAAGATACATACGTAAAGAAACTGTTTTATAATTTATTTCAATACAGTTTTATTCTTAAAGAATTTAAAAAAATAAATCGTTCCATCCTAATTATATTAATAGGTGTTTATTTGATGCTGTCCCCTTTTAACTGATAAGAGAGCTTTGCAATTTAAATATCCTCTCTCTTTTTGTGTGTTCTATATCAGAATGTCTAACAGAGAGAGGCGGGATGCTTACGTATTTGGTTCATTATTATTTAACCCTTATCTGTCTAACTAATTAGCAAAACGTCATTTTTTCCTTCGTATTGCAGTTAGCAGCAGCCAGAGCATGAGGCATGATTCTGAGTAACCATAGATCTCTGGTTCAGATACTGCGTCTGGATGCGCGCGCACTCGATTTTAGTTCGAGATACAGTCGCCATGGCAACCCCGAGGCATTTACCGTGGGCGGGAAGCAGTTTGTTCGAATTTTAAATTTGATTTCGTATCGCGTCGTAGTCTTCCATGATTTCTTATTGGGAAAAAATCTATGGCAGAGATCTACCATAACTAACACATAGGTGTATGATTTTAATATTTAATAATCTGATTACTGATCTTATATTATAATGTATGTGGACTTAACATCTAAAATAAATATAGCAACTGTAATTAAAACAAACTGCATACATTGTTGCTGAAAAAACATGATAATTCAGTTCTACCCACAATTATGCACGTTACGACTTCAAATGCATACTGGGAGGCGTTGTATTGATAAAATAATCAAGTTCGTTATTATGACAGTCTTACGCCTGTGTATGATGATGGAAAGTGTGGAAAATTAATAGCTAAATAGTATAGCTAATTGATCGATGATTTGATTAATCGTAGAAAATAAAACGTCTTAAAAAATTTAGGTTATGTTATTAGTTCAAATGGCAAAAGAAATCTGTTGCTGTATTATGTTGTTGATTCGCTGTTCTCAAATGAACTTTTGAATTTAACACGTTTCTTCTCCGAATAAACCACCAATAAAACGTATAATATTTAGATTAAAATAATAGAAAAAGCACACATTCAATGACACTATTGATAATTAAACGTACTTAATTGATTGCTCCGTAAATGAAACTACACGTAAACAATATGGCTGAAATAAAAAAAAAAAAACAGTTCCCAGTTTTTCCGCGATCTCCGAAGGGCGCTGGCGAGAGGTAAGAGGCCACCTCGGCGGGAAAGTTGTTGTTTTATTGCAGTTCAATTGTTTGCTGTCCGCTCGCTGTCCGTTCGGCGAGTGTAACCGTACACACATTTGAAGGTTGTCCAACAATAAAATTTGTTAACGATCGTATCTTTACGTTTGTTTATTGAAGCGCTCGTGCTTTAAAAATGGTTTTATTCGAGTGTTGCCACATTGTTAAGTGGATAAGCTTAATATCCCATATTGACACGGGGTCATATTAGTTAGAAAGACACATGCAATTTTTTTAGCGATGAGAAAATGTTGATATTTTTCGTTACGCAAGCGTTTTAGAGGTTAAAAAATCAGTATAATGGAATACAACATCGATTTTTTTGTTTGGTGAATTTGATGTTTTTTTTTATGCTGAAATGTTTTATCATATATTATATAATAGTGCATACATAATATAGTCAGTAGTAATTCAATTATTCTTTGTACTGATACTAAACCATTTTCTGAACTCGTATATTATATTATATTTACATTAACTTTTCAAGAAATGAAAATCAAACAAGTCATTAATTGACACTACTACTTTTTGTGAGGAATCTTAATATAATACATACATATTTTTTTTTATTTCAAATGATTTTAATCAAACGATTTTAAGTAATTTCCGACAACATAAAAAATATTTGCCATTTTCTAAACTCTTTTATACCCTCCCCATTTTATTTTCGCAACACATACATACATAATAGGTATTGATTTAATATAAAGCAAAATTTTGGCGGTAACGAAAATATTTACCCTAGAATTTTGAAAAATACTACCGTATACTTCTTATGGCAACACCAACACCGCGACCTGTCGATATATTTTTTTTTCACCTCGTTCGATTTTCAATTTATGACTTTTAAGGTATGGTAAGTCACGTTCCCAGAGATAATTGATTTCAGATTATTTCGTGTGTTAACCGTCCGTTTTAGTTTTCATAGATTATAAATTATAATAAACAAGAGATGGCGCCGTAGAGTAACCGATGTGAAGCCATGTTAAATATAAGGATTTTTTATCAGCATTTTAACGTTGCTTTAATAATCTACTAAATTAACAAGTTGTAATTAGCTTTAAATACCTTGCATTATTACTATAATAATATAAACTTAAATATTGTATGTATAGTACACGTATATAGTATTTATTATCTATTATATGGTCACAAAAATAAAATTAACTTTTATAACTAACTTATATTATACATACTAAAAAAAACATCGGACAATAACTGTCATTGCAGAGATTGAATACTAGCCAACTTGTTTGAACTATTGCAACACTGAATTATTGTGGGATATAGCTCTGTTCTTCTGCGTACTTCTGACGGTTTACTGACGGTTTGAAAACTGTTTTAGAATTAGAATCTAGTTCGATGCTTTTAGATTAGTTTCGAAAACAGTTGGCAAACGGTCAGCATACCGTCAGAAATATGCAAAAGAACAGAGCTATTGTAAGTGAATGGCTAACAAGACTTTAAGTACCCGTTAATTGAATAGTGTTGATGTACATATTGTTAGAGCACACGGTATTATACGAAGGTTCGTTAAAAGCTTCTCTTTTTTTACGGTGAGCTTAGTTTGTTAATTTAATTTGTATTATCTTGGCTAAACTTAATTATATTTACTTCCGAAAGAATTATAAAAAAATGATCAATATCTATTCAATCTTCGCGCTATTGTCAGAACTAGTTCTGAACGTATATTTTTGACAATGACGTTTTCCAAATAGCTATCAAACTTTTCACAATTATTATTTATGGGATTTTTACGATATTATGTTAAGTTAGCTGATTAAGGTATGTCAACATGCTTGCTTATAAGAAAATAATACAAGAAATTATAATTCATAAATTATACATTACACAATATGGGATGGGGTATGTTTTCTTTCTACTGTAAGGGGTAAGATACAAATAAATACAGTAATGATTAAAAAAAAAATTTTTTTATGAAGAAGGCTAAATACCAAATGAAATATATTTAATGATGGTGAGCCGCCTATCTTATTTACGATATAGTTTGATACACAAACTGTGAAATGAAAAAAGTTATCAAATCTTATTATTATTAAAAATAAACTTATTATAATATTACCGCTGAATCCACCGAAACTATATACCTTATCCTCTTTAGATAATTTGTTTTTAGATTTTTTTAATCCACGTCCGCTCTCAATATCAGCATGGAGTATTTGTACGAGAACTGTTGGTTACTCAACCTCTCCTTTTCGAAGAGAGTAGTAGGGATAGAAAGGAAAAGTCTAGGACACCACTAGTAGTTGTCTAATGGTGAAGAAAGGGATTTTTATACAATAACAAACATCCATGCCTTCGAACATAAATCGATTGAAAAAAATGTTGTTCATGCTGGGATTCGAACCCGTCAGATCCACTATGGAAACCTACGACGTCGACCACTGTGCCATGGACCAGGATTTTTTTCAATACACTCTTTTTATTAGACTGGGCATATCTGTTAGATTAACAACACTGTCTCCACATTTTCACACCGAGATTGTTGATACATACTTTCACGCGGTTATTTTGAAAATAATAATTATATTTTTTTTTTACAATATGATAAAACGATATTGCGATTCTATCTATAATATTAAAATAAATACGCTCCGCTATTATCTTTCTTTTGGCTTTTTATTTATGTCAAAGGCCATCAGATCGACGAGTCTTTGTTTTATTGAACCAAACGTTCGATTGGATCTTTTACTTGTATTTTATATTATTTGTTTCATGATATTTATTATTTATTTTTGTTATTCTTATCGATGACTGAACAGTGTTGTAACTGGGAGGTGACTGGATCGTGCAAAAAAAATAAATTGGTTTATTCTATTGGTGAGAACGTGATTGTGAAAATATGTGTTTGATTCTGTAATCACATTTCGTTTATAATATATATTTAATGTGTGTTTGATTATCACTGATTTCGTGCTGAAATTTTAATCGACTTCAATATTTCAAACAGTCGTTGCTTATTTTTTTTTGCAGCTGGCTCAATACCAGGTATACCAATTATATTAATCTTATTTTTGTCATGTTAATAATATTATTAATAAAACATAAAAAATGGAAGAATGATATTTTTCGTCAAGTGTGAAGATATACATATAATAAGTAAAGAATTATAATCAATGCACAAGAGACCCAAATTTCTGTTAAATTTTTTAGTGATATTGTCAGTGTGCAGATGCTTATGTTTACACACGTGTCATATTGTTATTTTTTTAATCCATGTCCGCTCTACAAGAACTGTTTGTTACTAAGTCACTCACCGTCTCTTTTTCGAAGAGAGAAATAGGGATAGAAAGGTTAAAGCAGGACAGTACTTGAGTATGGCTAATCACTGTCACTACACCCCGCGCTGTACAAACAGCATTTTTTTCAATCGGTTTATCAATTTCAGTTTGAAGGCACGGGTGTTTGTGATGTCTCAAAATTCCTTTACATCATTCCAATCCTAAAATGGTGACATGGCGAGTAACAACGAGTGACTAGTTAACAACTTGTCCTGTCCTGGTCCAATTCTTCTATTCGTACTATATTAAAAAAAGGTAAGGCAATTGAGTGACAATTTTTTTTAGTAGAAAAACTTTTGTTGAGATACCTCCATTAGATCAGGCAATATGTCCCACATTCAGAGCGGAGATAGATTAAAATATATATCAATAATTACATAACCGAGCAAACTCCAAAGTTTATTACCAATAAATAATATTTTTGTTTTTGATCAGGATTTTTTGCCATGTAACGCGCAGTGGATCAGCGTTCCGACACCCTTTTCTCGACATTTTTAATGTTTCAAATCAATATTTGCAAAATTTTATTTTTATTTTGGATTGATAACTTTTGATGTCATAATACAAAACAATACTAGGGTTATAGGATTACTATGTGACCAGAACCAAAGGTCTAATGCAGTCGTGGGGAACCTGCGGTCTTATGGCCACTCTGGTGCGGCCTTCTGATCAATTCTCCCATTCTGTAAATTTATATAAATTCGGAAAAACGAGGTATGGAAAGATATAGTGAACTGAGGATTTCAAATTCGTCAGTGAGCTAAAAAAAAAAACGAGGTTTGGTGATAATCTAGGAAGAAGTAGGTTAAGGGATTGAAAAATAATCAATCCCGTCCTAGTCAATGTTTACTACGGCCTTATGTCGAATCAGAATAATGAATGCGGCCCTTAGAGAAGCAAAGGTTCCCTACCTCTGGTCTAATGAGTGATATGTATAAAAAAAGTTATAAATAATGTCCAGCAGTTCTTGTAAAAAAACTTCTGTTGAGAAAACTTCATTACAAAGCCACATGCTTTAAATTGGGAACGTAAATAGAATAGAAAAAAAAAATGTTCAAAGATTGGCAAGTAGTGCACTTTAAAAAAAAAGTACTGCTTATCTTTGAATTCACTATGAAAATCAATACCAATAATTTAATCTTGCGTTCTTTACAACTTTGTCATTTTTGATTCGGTTGTCTACTATCATGATAATTTCAGATCTGAATCACATCAATAACTAATAAAACAATTTACATGCGAGTTTCATATGACTTTGTCATTTTTGTTCCAGCTGTTTTCTTATCCTTCCATCTATGATGGTTACAGAACTGAGTCACCTTATCTTATGGTGTCGGCTGGGAGAGTAACCTCACGCCACCACAGTATTTTATCTTTGAACGTATGGGGGTTGGGGGATGACGAGGAATAAGGTGTTCACCGGGGCAGTGTTACCAATTCAACGTTTAAAAAAATGTGTCACCAAAAAATATACCTAACATAATAATGTCGCATATATTATCTACTTGAAGATTATTAAAAAAAAATAATTAAGTACCATAGATAATTTTATAAATGTTCAGCATAATCTAAAAAAATGTTATATATATATGACATTATATGACAAAATATATGAATAATATTGCCAGGTCATATGGCGCATCGGTTAGCGTTGTGGGCTTCCGTACCGCAGCTCACGGGTTCGAGTCTCAGTACGAACAGCATTTTTTTAATAGATGTATCGATTTCTGTTCGAAGGCATTTGTGATGTTTAAAATTTCCCTCCCACTCTTTCCGATCCTTTTATAACAGGGCGTAGTGAGAGCGATTAGTTAATTACTAGTCCTGTCCTTATCCTTTTATCACTACTACTCTACTAAGAGAGATTGTGCGACTGATTAACAAACAGTTCTCGTAGAAAAACTTGGTATATGAAAAATTCTAAAATATTTTTTTTAAATCACAAATTTTACTTCCAAAGTGGTATGGGTGTATTGAGACTTGATATGGAAAGAAATAAAACAAACACAACTTTTTAGACGTTTCTGTATAATTAAAATAATAATATTATATAACACACTTAACTCTTTTTTTACACGGTAGATAAGTTCCACAAACAACCGTGTTAAAATGTGATAAAATTTAAAGAAAAGTTGAAGATCAGTTCACTGAACTTTAAAAAAACGTGTTATTAGAAAAATGCCAACATTGTGGTATAGGAAACTGCACAAACTGTTTTATGTTGCCATTTCTGCAAAATAGTTTTTAAAAAATTTGATCTAATTGCTTTTTAATTACATTTTTTGAAGTTTTAACTACTCACACAAAAGCGTTTCTCAATTGAATTTATTCGCGGATCTTTTATTATTTTGTAAAGGCAGATGGAAGCACTTAAAACATTTTTAGTGTAACTTATAAAGTTTTATTCGAGTGAGATATTTCTTCGTTAATCTTTAATTGTTAATGTGTTAATTGTATGAAATCTTTCGTGGAATCGTTTCTTTAGCGTCACGTAGAACCAGTGGTTTGCTTTACACTAATTTTATTGGTAAACGAAATTTAATTTCCGTGTCAATTAAATGTTTTCATCCCTTTAATAAGTGATCTATGGAGTGAAAACGAGTACCATTGATCGATCCCTCAATCTTTTGTTTGTTTATCTACACGGGCCCTGTAGAGTGAAGTGGGCGGACAGGGGTAAGTCGCCGGATGGGGTGAAGGTGGCGCTGTGGAGCCAGTAGGGTGGTGGGGTAATGCGGCGGTCTCGAGGCGCGCTCCCTTATCGTTCCTCATCAATCAGGCACCACTGCTGATAAACAACGTCTGGCTGCAGCGCCGTGGGGCTGATAACGCCGCGCCGGATGGTAGGGCGGGAGGTCGGCCCGCCCTTATCGCACGAAAAACGCTTTCGATCTATACCCCGACCGATCTGAGCTGCTGATAGCAAGCGGGGGCTGGAAGAGAGGAGACCGGGGCGCGTGAAACACATTTGACAGCGACGAATCGATTTTTGTGAAGTAAATTATTCGATGCAATACCACTGGGGTTAATTAAAGAAGGCGTCTTTCTTCGTAATTTATTGCTTAATATGATTTTTTGTTACTCTTATCTGTCATCTATCTTATTAATACGAGGGCATTGACTGTTTTATCAGGTGATCTCACGATTAAAGTACCCATACAATTATAATAACATCACATCCGACTATTGATTTTGATAATCATTTGAAGTGAAGTGTTTACGCGTTTTATTTTTTGAGTAAACTTTAATGCAACCATACAACCAATTAATTTGTTTAAAATATCAAATAAACAATGTTATTTATAAAAAATGCTACTAAGCTGTCTTTTGAAACATCAATTTTACCGTTGACGCGTTCTTTTAAACAATGGCCGATTGTAATACTATAGAAAAGTAGTAAAAGTTAAATTAAGGAATTGCGGCCAGCTCATTACTCGACCTTCTCCACCCTGTAAAAATAGCTATAGCTAGTTTATACTCAGTATTTTAATTCTTTCAAACATACATAATTTTAATGAAAGTATGTATCAAACTCTTCAAAGTCACCTCTCTTTCTTACTTAAGCCATGCCAGTCTAACGTAACTCCATCGAGTAATATGAAGAGATTTTTTTGATATATATTTGCAAAATAAAAATACAGTATCATCTAATAAGCTGTTTAACAGAAACGTACTAAAAAGGACTACTCACTAGTTCTGTGCTTTTTCTATCCTTTAATCATTACTCTCTTCTAAAAACCAGAGCTTTAGCGAATGAGTAACACAGCAGTTTTCGTACAAACACTACTGTTGAGATTAGTTCCATTAGTTTATATCATATGATAATAAAAAAATAGTTTCTCAATGCTAATAAATAGGTTATAGAAACCGAATTTGGTGTTTGAAGTTTGACTTGTGAGTTTATAAATTCCGTACAACTGGCCGATCTATTATTTAGATTGCCCCGCGAAAACTCACGGGCAAACAATCTTATCTAGATTTCAACATCGCGTTCCATTAATAAAATTGTAAACTATCCGATAGAGTTGGAGAATATTTTCGCGAAATGCTAAAAGAAACACAATCAGATGAAATTCATAAATCAAAGCTGCGATAAAGCGCTGCGATAAAGAAAATGGCGCTGCGATTTCAAAATAAAGATAACCGAACAACGCCGGCCATTTCGCAATGCAGGAAAATGCTTATTTGTTCAAATAAGTGTATTTACAATAATTCAAATTCCGTATCACGCTACTAAAAATCTCGCAACCATTAAAATCTTCACGATTGGGAATTGTTTAAAAGTTAGCCATCTTTGTTACCGGACTTTGATTGTGGTTAGTCGATAGTATACAAATAAAATGCAGGTTCCTAAATAAAAAAATCCTTAACATTACTTTTTGACATATTATTATAATTTAAGTAGACTCATCTTTAGTTGAATCACATTTTTTGTTTGATTATACTGTTTTACCGAGAAGTGAGTTTTTTTTTTAAATTCATGTCTGCTCCACGACTTACAACCGAGATACGTTCCTGCGCTTTGGTCGTAAGTCGAACTTCATACAAAATATGTCGTCGTTGCACATCAAATATGTTATATGTGACGATTTTACGAAAATTAGATAAAAATACAGTTTTTTATTTTTTTTCTCCGCCTTTTAAAGAATGAACCATGTAATAATACAAAATAATAAATGAGATAGTAAAACAACTATGTGTCATCATTCAAAAAATTATATTGAAATATAAACCATGTGATCTTACTACACATGAACCATATTTAATACATGGCTGGTATAAGTAATTTCATTCAATAAGTCTCCTTTTCCAGGAAAGCAGAGATATCAAGGGAAAAATATAAAGAAATTATCGTTGTTGCTCGTTGACAAGTTGCAAGCACATATTGTTCATATTTTTATGAATGTATTGGAATTAGCTGAAAATTTTGTGAATACTCTCGACGACTCTCGGGGAAAGGTATCTCTGATTTTTTAAGTATTGCGGAAAATATCAACAAGCCAATTGACGCAATTTATATTTGACTGATATTGGTTCTCCGTGATGCAATTCATTTTTTTAAAAATGCTATTTTTTTCGTTCGTAAGTGTGAACCGTCGTATGTCGAAGACTACCTGTACATTGATTAATGATATTGTTATTTTTTCATCCCTTTAAACATATATAAAATAATTCTCAAATAGAAACCAGATAAAAAAAAATCTTCCCCTCACCTCATCCTTCGATTCTTGCACAATCTGAAATGAAAAGTTGTGGACTAAAAAGCGAAGATCGAATGGCTTAAAGTAGAATCTCTATGACATTCAAAGCACCTTCAGTTTTCGCCGATAAGTATCGTAAATAAAATTTGTTTTTTTTATACATTATTATAATAAGGATAATATGAAATGAAATTATTCTTCACCGACCATTATTTTTCATTTGAAACGTACGTGCCAATGATAATATGTCCATGTTCCTAAAACAATGGCATTGAGATAATACTCATTGAATGAATTTAGATTTAAAAGATTGTGCGTGCTCTGTGGATAAACCGCAAAAAGGTTTATTGTAACTCATCGGTGACTGTAAATTTCTGGGAATATACGTCACTCGACACTACCGCTTCGCATTGCCATATTATAAATGACAACTTTAATTTCATTAAACTTTAAAAAAATAACCACGAAAAAAATGGTTCAATTCAATATTAAAATGCTTCTACGATTTTTTGTAAGAGAATAAAAGCAGAAAAAAAATGATGGAAGTGATGAATTAATAAGTCTTATTGAACCAACGTTCAACACTATATATTGCTGACTAGTAACCAATAGTCAGCCGCTAAACTTGCTTTCTCACAATTTATAAGGAATTGTTAAAGCTAGCTACCCATATTTATATGTCCCGTTGTAAATAATAGGGTAATGTACGACAAAATGAAAATATCACATCATTCTAATTCAACAGGGTAAAAAACATCATAAGAAAAGATTTGCAATATTAATGTCAAGAATACTACATTCGGCCATTTAATTTAGTCATAATCATAAGTTACAAAACGCGACCCGAGAACTGCAAGATTCTAACTGTAGATTTTTTACAAACACAATGTAACAGTGAAACAGTCTTCCAAGTACCATTCGTGGTATTCATTGTTACTTTTGTTTCACCAAAAATTTACAATTAGAACCTTGTAGTTCTTGGGTCGCGAAATATGTAGTAAAAAATGCCTTAAATTTCTTCAGAATGAAAATCAATTTCGTCGTCAAACAAATCCACTTTAAATTCTTGACAACACAATAATTCTGCATAAAAATAAAATAAAAGATTAAATCACCAATAATTCATCAGTGACTTGGCAATGAATATTGTGTTTATATGGGGTAATTCGTAAAGACAAGTAGATACAGTGCAATTCCAGCTTGCGATGCGTTTACAGTACAGGATAGAATCATTTTCTCTCTCAAATTTTTGCTGTAAAGATTATTTATTTTTTGCAACGAAATAAATAATGTCTTTTTCAATTTACATACATCATACTATTTGTTACAATTACATACTATACAACATACTAGATGTTACTGAATTATTAATTATTCAACTATTTTTTCACACCGTATAAATATTTATTACTGTACGCCCCTGAGGTGATTTTTATGCAAATATTTACAGACGGAATAAAAAAAAAACAAACAATGCTTTTAGATAAAATCGCTTCCAATAAATCCCCACTATCGACAAATTGGTGTAGGTACTCTGTGGTTCAAAAATGCGGGCTCTTCTCTTAACCAACTCGTACATATTTCTCTCAGGTCACGCTTTTGCTGCAAACAAGGTTGTCAACATACCTCCTCCATCATTAATTTCCTTGAATAAGTAAACTACTTGTTGCAAATAGATTTTTGTCAGAATTCGTTATTTAAAGCGTAGCTGTGAATACAATTAACTTGATAGATTTTTTATAAAGTAAGAAAAAAACTACTTTGTTTCATCTTTTTCTATTCGGTTTTCTACTTATAATTATGTAATAGTTTTGATATTTGTGATGAAGTTATTATGTATACATCTTTATCTATTTACTTAGATTTTAATATCTTTGGATATGTATGTTAAACTGAAGATTAGCAAGCTTTCTCTAACATTTTTTTGTGAAAAACTAACATCAAACGGAAATTAAAAATCAACCACAAGATTCGATAAAAATTCACGGAACAAAAAATAAATAATGTAGCTTTTGACATACTATATTAGAGTTATAAAAATAATTATATAGGTAATTCTACCCTTAAATGAGTAGGGAAGAAGACAGCATATAAAAAAATCAGCGGTTGTGCGTTCTGAAAGTCACTCTACGACGAATATGTTTTAAATTTGAATCGTTCAAACTATGTACATTCTCACAGATTTTGTCACTAACCATCAAGCACCAAGCACCAAGCACCTTCAGTCAAAATCTTAAATGAATATGTTTTAAATCTTAAAAAGGCAGTTGTTAACCATTCGCTGAACTCCTTGGTTTAATAAAACATCAATGAATGATGATAAATTAAAACAGGGTTTGGTTAAATTTGAATCGTTCAAATTTTGTACATTCATACATGTTTTTTTCCGTAATGACCTAGGTTTCGCCTTTCGGCATCTTCAGGAATTCAAGCGCACAGATGAACATTAAGAACATAATTTTAACAAATTTAAAGTTTTTATTACTTTTTTGGTCAATACTATAAAATTTCCTAAATGAAACTTCGGTAGTAAAATATGAAGCCGAATAAAAATACGAACGAAGTTTCTTTTACATATTGGTTTACAATTCTCCATGATATTAATTTTAAATTGAACATTTAATGCGCACTCTGGTCGTATACTTTAGTAAATTGAATATTCAAGAAATGCAACCTTTATTTACTTAATTGTAAAAAAAATCATGCGACTGGCAACCCTAATACAAGCATGCAGTTTTGTGTGAAATAATATGTAGCAATGCAACACATTACGGGCATGCAGCAAAGTTTACGGTGATGTTAGGTAACACAATTGAAAAACAAACAAAATAAATTAAATATGTAATCCATTACATTTCTTATCCATTCTGTACATTATTTAGCCAGTCAAACTTTCGTCATGTGTGTAATAAAATTGGTAAATTACAAATCGTACGTGGGTTTTCAATTATCTGAAAATATTTATGTTCCTTTGTTTTTTATTTTATGTATATATATAAAATAGTAATGTTTATCATTAGTATGTTGCTTAAAAGAAAGTAGTTGAAGGACATTACATATTGAGTTAAAACGAAGATTCTAGAAACCATAACAATTTTAAATAAATTGGAAATAACTGTTAGAAGTAGAAAGATTATAATAAAAAATCTTTTCTAAAATACTAATGTATAAAGCAGTCATGCATTTGCGTGTTTTGTTGTCGCCCAAACACTGTGGTTATGCCTGATTTATTCGTATGAATATGAATATTTTCAGTTAGCTACGCTCTTCCTTACCCAATATATAAGTTGAGGAGAATAACATCAGAACCTAAGTTTCAAGCGAATCCGTGTAGTAATACATCACAAAAAAGATACTATATTTATGAGTCGAGAATATACCGTGTAATCCACTCATTGTTAAAAAAAATATATGACCGTGTACAACGAGGTAGACGTGTGTTTAAAAAAATGAGTTGCTTACTTACGATAGCTGAACATTTACACAATGATATCATCATTATGAAAACCGTGCTTAAAACATCTATGTAACATTTAATGTTGTTTTTTTCGTAGAATTTTTAAAATAATTGATCGTTATCTTTAGCAGTTCTAACACTATGTCTACTGTGTAAATCGTTAGACGTCGTTGTTTCAATGTTATTTTTATTCCTCGCGACATTATCTGGTGATCAGATAACGCTGGAACTTTGCGCGGGGGTGTTGGTTAGGGGAAAGAGGCTGTACCAACGACCGAGAATGAGAAAGAGGATGGTGGATTTGAAACCGTGACGTATTTACTGAGCGAACGCGATAAAAATATGCTTTGTTTGAGTTTATTCGTATGTTCATAATACTGGTGAGTTGAGCACGGTCATACCATATACCAATCAGGTAAATTCGCGCATTTAAAGTTCGTGAACATAATGTTATCATCCCCTGAGAAGTAAAGTAAGCTTACTGACAAAATAGTCAATCTTTTCTGTTTGTCACGTTTTTATTTGCGTTTTTGTGAAATGTATATATTTTTTTAGAAAGAAAACTCTATTGCAGTCAGTAGCGGATAACCCCATAAGCGCAAGGCGCAATTTTAAAAGGGCCCTTATAATAACATATGTATTCTATAAAACCCATATATATTTAATTCAGTTTTAGCAGGCCCAATAAGGAAAAAAGGGCCTGCAAATTTGATTGCGAAAATCCAATTGCTTGATTAAAGAGTATTTACTAAACTTACTTCATTTTTATGATACTTTAAGACATGTAGAATACTTATAACGCATCTTAATCAATGTTTACTAAAATACCAATTTCTCATTTTATTTCTCATGGGTTAAATTTATCTTTATGTCCTATTTTTTTAAACTACAAAACTGATGAAAAAGTAGCAACTAAAAAAAGTTGTGATTTCATTTTTATACATGATTTATTCTTTAAAAACATAGATTTTAGAACTTTGTCTCCTGCCAAAATGTGGCATATATTTAATACGTCCAGTATCAAACACGGCCAAGTCAGTTTTACTATATTCTTTCAGAGAGTCGAAAGTTTGTTTGACTACTTTTAAAACTAAATTTTAATAACTCTTTTTTTGGAAGCGAGTTGTGATGATAGAAAGATAGGGTATGACAAGATAATTCTTTATTGATCGCTCTCGTTACGTTCCGTTATTTAAATATTGGATGAGTAAAAGAGAATTTTTAAAAAATCACAAACACTCATGCCTTCGAACAGAAATCGATAAATCGATTGTAAAAAAAATGCTGTTCATATTGGTGCCCTTGAGTCAACGACGTTGACCGCTACGCCACGAACCCGACGTATGACCCATATGTACATATGTCAGATGTTTTTAGTTCCTTTTTTCCACAAGAGTTATAATTTTGCTATTTATATGTACTCATAAAAAATCTCTATATCTTATCGCTCACTCACGACTTTCCTTTATAACGCAATGTAATGGGGAGTGATTTTAATATTTGTATTGTTTACTGTTTCATACGTGTGGCAACACTTTTTTATTCCATATTTCAATTCGAAGTGCCTAGAGATTAGATTTTGCGATAACGATAAACGGAAAATTTTAAATATTTAAATACTTACATCAATTAAAAGTTACGCCTATAACAGCTCTACTGTTATGACGAATTATTTAAAAAAAAAACGTCCTAATTTTTTGATAATAAAGTATATTTATTTTTCCCAACAGCAGAATAGGTTTTGAAGGGTTTGTTGTTCATCAATTGCTCTACGGCCATTTTCTAATGATAAGGTTTTAATAATATTTTAATTGAGCCCTTAAGACAGTAGTTTCCAACCATTATGTTACTGGGCCTCCCTTTGAAGAAAAAAATATCTTCACGCCTCCCCATCCTTTATTTCATATAGTAAAGACACGTTTTGAAGAGTAAATAAATAATTTGGACTCTTCGTGCTTCCCTTTGCAATACTCCACGCCTCCCAGGTTGGAAAGCGCTGCCTTAAGAGGTAAAGTGAGCCAAGTTTAACAAACGTATTTATTGGGCTTTTAAGTATAATCACTCGTTTACTTTGTGTTTTGGTGACACTATTGCAATGTGTACTTAATGAGCTTATTTCACTTTAACGATACTTTAAGACGTTTAGAATATAATAACGCATCTTACTCATTTTTTCCTAATATACTACTTGGTTCACTTCACCTTTCAGAGGCTCAATTGTATATTAGCTATATGTAAAATTGTATTTTTTTTTATTGAAAACAAATAACCGATTAAGATTCTACTCGGTACGATGTATTGAATTTTCTAATTACTTTTTTAAAAATCCATTTCCGCTCTCAATGTATAGCATATGGCTCTCTAATGGAAGTATCTCAACAGAATTTTTTCTACGAGAACTTCATGTTACTCAGTCGCTCAACCTTTCTCTTTTTCGGAGATAGTAGCGATAGAAAGAATCGGGTTAGAACATGAATTGTGGTTAACTAATCGCTCTCGCTTCGTCGCGGTATTTTAGGAACCCGTGAGATCCGTTACTGAAGACAACGACATTGGCAATTGCTCTATGGACCTGGCTTTTTTATGTTCTTAGCTAGATTATATTATTCACTCGAACACTTGTAAAAGTTTCACTAATTATTTATTTTATTAATATTTGTCACTAACAGAGAAAATAACGGTTGAAACATTCAACATATATCGTCAATCGAACATGCCATATTGTTCCGAACGTATTTTCGTGATTATCCGAGCTGATATTTGGCACGTCACTAATAATAATACGAATTCAGTATTCAGCGACTAATATCATTTACGTGGCATATAAACGAACTTGCTAATAATTCATATTAATATAACCGAATTGTCTTGCCGCTGATAAAACTTGCAGACGCCTCGAATCACGTAATAATGGCCCAGAGCTAAAATGCACCACGCCTCCGTATTCATAAACAAGCAGTAACGCCCAGATAGCACTTAGCACTACCAGCCTTATAATTTACACCGTTACACTAATGCAATAATACAGGGCTATTATACATTAAATGATCACACTGCCATCTTCACAATTCTTGATGTCTTTCAGCTTTATTAAAAAAAATGTTAAAATGTCTGTCTAATTTCACCTACAGTTTAATGCAAAGAAGAGATCTTTATTTACTAGGGCATCCAATCCCGGGATTCGGGATCCCGTTCAATTTTCTGATCCCGAAATTCCGGGATTGACATAGTCGCGATCCCGGGATTTCGGGATTGAGAAATTTGGAGCAAATCCCGAAAATTGAGACGAAATTGGCAAATTGTGGATTTGAAATTCTTAGGTGAACTAAAAAAAAAAAAAACAAGGTTTGGAGATAATCTGAGGAAAAAGTATGGGGAATTGAGGATTTCAAATTCCTCGGTGAACTAACCCTAATCCCGGGATTGGAAAAAGGCTCCGGGATTGGATACCCTAATCTTTACTATAGATACACTGCTCGCTCTTTTTACACGATGGATATGTTCCACACAATACTGTGTCTAAAAAGTTTACTACAATAATATTTTAAAAATGTTCAAAAAGTTTCCATAGTTAAATTGTAATTGTTTTTTTTTAAATCCATGTAAATAAAATATTTTCAATAATTTTACATCAAACATTCTCTTACTTCGAAAGCGCCTCCAGATTATATTCAAAACATTAACACAGCGAGTTAGTTAGCATCTATGAAATTTTCAGCGATACTAAAAAAAAACTTAAATACTTAAATAACAAAGTGTGATTTATATCAATTCAGTGGGACTTACATTATTCAATTTGTGTATTTTTAACCAGACACAATCATATCTGTGATGTACATATTCTTTTTATTCGTATTTTAAGTTATATTGAAAAATATTGGCTTACTGACCCTACCTTTCCCAATCATACCGATTAGAAGTTAAGCAACTGATTTATTAAAAAAACTAGCTCTCTTTTAACTGCCCCTCTGTGGCTGAACATATCTTAATTAAGGATGGTAATGCCGTTATACCCGTAATAATGATGTGTTTTCAATAATAAAATACCAGTTTTAATGGGCAAATTATAACAGTATTTTGGTATTGAAATCATAACACATTTCAATAAAATTGTTCGGGATGAATTATTGTCCTATTTTAAATCTAGTAATAGTTGTATCAATCAGTATTGACAGAATCCAGAATTGATGACTCGTTTTTACGATATATTATTACTTTAAGAAACCGTTAGTTATACTATATGAATATTACCCGTTATTTATGAATATTTTAATTAGTAACCGTATTTTAAACAAAATACGTTGAATTTTTGTGTTTTGTACGTATATCTAATATTGTTTTTGGTATCGATATATTCTTCTGGTATTGCAATGAGTATTTAGAATGAAATTTATTTACTAATACGCATTGTATAATAATGTTTCTCTCAGTGTATATTAGTATTTCATCTAAATTTTCAAATTTATTCTTTAGATAACCGGCTCGCTGTTTGGTAGTTATCAAAAAAATAAATGCATCGTTAAACTTAACATCAACCCTGTTATCAGAATACAATCGCACAATTGCAGTTACTGGAGAGTGCATAAAGATGCATCGATACTGTGGTGTGTGTGAACAATTTTACTTGAGGCAAAGGCATGCATACAAGTTAATCCAAGATCGCGTCTTTATCGCGACCAAACGTTCCGCACGGAAACATATTAATTTACTTATTTTCAGAAAATAATATTGTATCCCACGTGACACATTCTTGGAATTATAGCTAACTTCAATTGACATATTTTATGTAGAGGGCAGGGCAGTAACGTCACTGTAGTAATGTTGTCATGCTACCTGTCATGGTCGCCACGCAATTCACAGAGATATTAATTGGAATTGTCAATTATAATTTAGACTTGACTCCGTCACAAAACTGTCCGAGTTAATAGAATAACCTCCCACATTCTCACGATTTTTTTCGAAACATACGAGATTGTTTTTGCTTAATAATAGGTTGTCTCATAAGTCTTTTTAATACGCTCGCTTATATGCATTTTTCTTTTAAAATTAAAAGCATTTTTGTATTCTTTTGGTATTTATTGACAAAGATTGTTTTGGTTGGCTTTTCGGTTGAATAAAAATATGTTTTTTTCTTTGTTTCGCCCCTCACAAACAATGGAAAGTGAGATGAAGAAAATCCAAATTCGTACATTATTTAAGCTAAGACATAACAAAAATATGGTCTTTGAAAACATATATTTTGTAATAGGCATGATGCATTAAAGTTTAAAAAAGTGTCTAATTTATTTAAAAAAATATATTTTAATATAAAAGTTATAGGAGTAAGCTTAAAGTGAATAAAAGTGATATTAGTACTATTGTCATAGCGGATCATAGAAGATTAACGGTGCTAAAAGTTTTCAAAAACTAGAAAACTGCATTCACATGTTTTTAATAACGTTGGGAAACCTTTTATTTTGTTATCTTTTTAACGTTACTCACAAAATACGCAAATACTAATAATAAATAGACAAACTAATATTTTTGATGAATTCGGTAGTAACTTTGTGGAAATTCATTTTTATATATAAATAGGATGGACGTTGTTATGTTAAAATCCTCTCCTGAATCCGATTACAAAAGCATAACGAATCGTAGGGGAAGCGATAAACTATCCACTTTTATTTTGCTTATCCCATTTGAGTGAGGATATGAATTTTAAAAAATACATAGAGCATTCGATAAAATTAATAAACACTGCACACACAGCTAACGCCATCCCAAATTCGGTTGGGCAGATATCGTATAAAAAAATTGATAGTTTATGCATTTATGTGTTCAACGTATGAGCGTAGATGATGATATCGACGGCGGAAATCTTGGAGACCGCAAAAATCCAGACAGGCCGTCCGTTAACCCTTGCCCGTTATCCGTTACAAATCATCAAGTTGCGTTTTGCATTGTTCTGTATTGCAATACCGATTGCAACGGTGCAGCATGTGCAGCGACGTGCATTCGCGTTTGAGGCCTGTCTGATCACCTAAAAATATGCCAACTGACACGTGTGGTACGACCAGAAATGAGAACCAGTCTCACAGTAAATATTGTATTACGTAATGTGCATGTACCAGGGTAGAGGATTGTAGAGATAAATTTACAGGAGGTTTCATCCATCAGGGAAACAGTAAACCGTTGGATTATTATAATTATTATGTAAGGAGATATTTTTGGGTATTTGACATGTTTCTTGGACAGTAATTATAATAAGTCACTGTGAAAGAAGCATTTATACAATAAGAATAACGGTTTTACTATTATAGTTTAATTATATGCTTTACTGATACGTAGCTTAGACTTAACATAGCTTTGTGGTTTCCAATACATTTAACATAAATATATTATTCAGTTTTGCTCTTATTCTTACTGTTACATGTAAAAGTTTCACCGAATACTTATGTGTTAATTAATGTTACTATCCTCTAAACGCATGTAGATTTGTTTGTTGAGTTTCGAAGGTTGGAGAAATCGTGCATTCATTTCAATGAACCGAACCATTTTCAATATTAAAGCGAGTTGGATGTATCAATTTCACGATTGATTGTACAAATTAAGATTACTTATTATTTTCTTTGACATAACTCAATATCAGAGTAAATAACGATTTACTCTTTTTTATATAACTTGTAGAATTACCATGGAATTTTTTTATATATTGATTGCAAGAGCAGTGTAAGGGAATAATCTTTAATACTTGATAATCATATTTGTTGCAAATGTAAATGGCAGCACAGCTGACGCTAACGTGCCATGCACTTGAAAAATATGAGACAGTATATAACCAACAAACTAAAAAAATAAAGCTTTAAGTACAGTTCACAAGTTTTGTTGCTGAAAATGTGCAAGTATCTACGAAATTAATTGATAAGTCGAACAACCTCTTTGCAAATGATAAGTTTTATGAAAAACACATGTTTGTTACGGTTTTTGACCAGTAGATAAAAATTGAGACCAGTCTTGAGAATGTCAAGGTATTTAACTCGGCCCCGAAGAAGAAAAAAAATCAATTAATCACCATTAATTAAAACATTGTGAAAAGTATGTTCAAAAATCTTTTAAATTGTGTAATTTAATTTATTAAATTATAATTATAATTTATCAGTTGATAATGCTCGTCATGATCGAAATCGGTCCTGATCTTGCTAAATAAACATTTAATTAGTACAAAGGAATATTGTATTTTTTAATATAATACCTTTTCATCAAGTATTGAGAGCGAACATCCTAAAAACGACTTTGATGATAGATTAGAAAGATCAGAAGAATATAGATAGCAATTTGATATAATTAAGTATTTAGTGTATATCTCTTGAACTTTGAAATGAATACAGGGGGAAAGTGCAGCTAGTTTTGGCTACAGGGCAATGACGAAATAGCTGTTGGATATATTACAAATTACTTATAGAAAAATCCGTTTCACCTTACAACAATTTCATTACCCTCCACAGTGAATTTGATGTCAAATTACGAACGATAACATCTTCTTCGTGCAGTGGAAGCGTTACAAAACTCATCATCGTCGATCGGTATTTTTACGTAAGAAAAACGTTAACTCTTTGAATATTATTACATTATCATTCATGACGCAATAGACATTCGCGTATTTCGAAGAATCGAATTGTTATTACCGAACGGCGGTCTTCTTCGTCATTTCGAATGTCATTTTGATTTGATGAACGGAATACCAAAACACACTTGCCCAATTTCTTTTACAACCAGCCGCCGATTGTATGTGATTTGTTTTCCAACTAACAATTACGCGTACGTACTGAATGCATGAGTTTAGGGTGACCTACCCCTAATACGCAACTGGAAATAACTCACAAAAAATATCACATATTATCATAGTTTGAATGGTGAAAAATAGATGGACCAATAACTGTACGGCTCTGTCGATTTAAATACATATTTCAGCAGATGTACATTTGTCCCGTCTCCTGAATGCAGAATTGTCAAGTATACATTGTAATAAAAAACGGTTTTCCTAATTAAATTAAAAACAAAGTGGTACTGTTGATGGATGAAGTTTTTTTCAAGATTAATATTAATAAAACAATAAAATGTTAGTTTTTTCAACCATGTACGATCCCAATGTGAAGCATATATACTCGTAATGCAATTTATATCAACATAAGAATTTAGACAATAAATTATTGTTACTCAACTTCTCTTTTTAAAAGAGAGTAAAGATATAAGGGTATTACTTGGCAGGACTAGTGGTTATCCAATCGCTTTCGAAGCGCCACGTCATAATAATTAGCTGTGGTAACTTACAATAATCTGTATATTCTTTTTATAAATATATTTTGATTGTTTTGTATACTTTTGCATTAGTCGTAGAAAACATTATAGATACTAATAACTTTGTGAGTTTTTCTTGTTTATCAGTTGAGAATGCTCGCGATAATCGAAACCGGTTCAGACCACTTAATAAAATTGTGAAATTAGTAAAACAGTATTGTGTTTTAATTTATATAAATGAAAAAAATACTTAAAAAGTAAAAAATTGATAACTTTATTACTTCAAATGTTGTGTTAAAAATAGAATTTAAAAAAACATTCTCTGACTAAATACCGCAAGGTATATGAATTAACAAAAAAAATCTTCTAATTCATAAATAATGGTTGAGATTTTTTCCTTTTCTACTGCACGCAGGAAGAGGGTAAGAATACAAACATTTATAGTACAAATTAAATATGAATTACTTTTATATACTGGGGACGGTAAATCCAAAAATAAA